>JABFOV010004493.1:0-13832 GCA_022817685.1 Aradophagus sp. ZL-2020 | reverse complement strand
CTCGAGTCGATCATGCCTCTCTCTCGTTCTTGCCGCGCTCTCGCTTGCGGAACGGGACAATGACGTCATCTTTTTCGTGAATGCAGCCTATAGTATCGAATTATTAGACGTTGTCACGTCAAAAACAGAAAACGCGACAAAAATTTTGCGAAAAACGTGATAAAATTGAAGCAATGAATACGAATTCATTCAATTTCATCAGCACTGGCACGTTTGACGCAAAACCTGTCGGTCTTACGATTTAATGCCGCGAATCGCAATTCGTATTTCGCCTTTTGAGTCTCTCGAACTTGACATCGTTTTTGCAAAACAGTTCCGATCAAGAATGAAAATCGTTTGCGTAACGAAGAGCAATGGAATTTCTACTCGGAATGCGATCGGAGATTCTACTAAAATTAAAATTTCGAACTTGAGAATGTAAATTTAACGTCACTTTTTTGGACAGATCGATTGCATTGATTAATCGTGAGTCAATATTTGGTCGTTGTAATTGGTGGTCTTTATTTGTATATTTAATCAACTTTTGACGTCGCACCGTCAGATGTAAATGAAATATTCATTTTGAATATTGGCGTGGTACGTGTTTACGCTGGCTAAATAATTTGTAATGTGATCTGGGAACCGTTTTGGGAAAATTAAATTATAAAGGTGAATATGTTGTCAGTTATTTGACAATGATTATAGTTAATTGTTATTAAGATAATTTTTTTTATATGTTAATGTTACTAATTTTAATGAAATTATGGTGTATGGAATTCGTCAGTTTCATATTTAATATTTTAAAATTATATGAAAATTATTATAAGCCTGTCAATTTTAATGCGTAAGATAAAATCTGAAGTTTTTATAGAGTGATATTGAGTCTGTAAAACAGAAGTTGTATCTTTTGTGATTACGTGGGCAGACAGCATCAAAACGTCGGCTCAATGCTGCACGCGTTTGAAAAAAGAAAAAAAAAACAGTTCATATGTGGGATGTGGATATGAAAAGTTACACACGACTTAAAGAAACTTGTTTAATGGCCAAAAAGCATGGACTATAATAATTAGGAGAAGTGGAAATAAGAATGTAAGAAGGTTTAGTAATTTCTTGTTGATGTTCAAACCAAAACACAAAATTGTTTGTGTTTTTTATTTCAATGTGTAGTTTATTTCAAACGAAACTGTCATATTGGTAATGACAATTATTAAGCGATGATTTAATTATTAAGCCGTGCACTGAGACAACAATATTGCAAGGGATTGTACGATGTCTGTCGTTGATTCAATTACCTAGATAGTTTTCATTACAATTTGTTTTCTCTGTGTAGTGCAGAACTGGTATTTGAATAATAAATACACAATAAAAAAATTTTTTTAGAAAATTTAACTCAAAAGATGAATGAAAATTGAGTTGAATTTATCTAATAATAATTTTTACTTGTATCAACTCACTAATCAAAAATTTTAAGTACGGTTTAGATAATTTAAGTAAAATGGATTAAAATTAAGTAGTTCAGGGCAAGCAAAAATATATAGTTGCAAATATATACATAAAACTTGATCTCAGTAATAATTATGCATACCTTTTTTCAGTATTGTTACAATGGCTAAGAACGATTTTATAGAAGAACTGATTTAATGTTATTAAAGTGAATGTATTTATTCATGTATGGTAGGGAAGAAATTTATTAATGTCGATAATGCAGTTACCTATCGAACCTTGGTAAAAGTATTTTCAAGAAAACTGTAAGCAGCTTCGTCGTATTAAAGATGTAGCGAACTGATGTCTACCTTATCGACATTGATATTTACTCATTAACATTTATGCTAAACAATTAAATATAAATATATATGATATTTATACAATACGTCATTATAATATATAATATATGTTTATATATTTACATTTATATGTCATACATAAACGTTTACTACATATTAGCAGTAATTTATTTTTTTATTTTGGAAATCGTAATTTTAAATTTTTAACAAGTTGCTTACAATTTGATTAATTTGAGATTTGTGCATGAAATATTTCTGCATATACTACTCCATGTAGCATTTTCAGTTTCTTCAAACATAAATACGAAAGCTAGTAGGCGAATGAAATAAGTATTTTTCGTATGACAAAATCCATAAAAGCCAAAATAAAGTGCAATCTAGGTCATTTGTGCGTCAATGACTGACCAAGCGGATCTGATATTTCTAAACTTTCTTGTCAATATTTTACCTGAACCACAAACATCTCTTTTCTCCAGGCTGTAATTGCAATCGAAACTCGCAGAGCGTGCTGCATGGAGCATCGATGTAAAATACGTCACGCGTCATCAATCCCGCAAGAAATAGAATAGTAAAGTTAAACTTGGAATAAAGAGCCACACTTCATCTATCATAAAACTGAAAAAAAAAAAAAAAAAACTTAACGATCGTAAGTCACACGAAGAAACCCGATTTAACGTCTTAAATTTCGCAGATCCTTATCTCGATTTTAATTTTCTTATCATTGTTTATCATTTTCACTAATAAATCAAACAACTTTTCAATTTTCCCTTTCAATTAGTTTCGCCGGAAAATTCATGTCACATTATGAATATTTTACAATACAAATTTACTAGCGAAAAGAACATTAATGTCTCTGAAAAATGTTGCTGAAAAAATTCTCAAATCATTTTCTTTGCGCAATTATTTTAAACAAGGACAGTCGGTGACTGGAAAATAATGAAAAATGTCCGTCACTCGTGAAAAGTTTGTTTTTCTTGCATTTCCTCGTACTTTCTCCAGAATTTCTTTGGATTTAGATCAATGATTTGTCTACGCGACATTTGATGATGATCATTTCTTTTTCGTAATAATCATGACCTGCTTCGAATATCTTTACGATCGATTTGCACGTTGTAAAACAAAGCCAATCAAACAAATCGTTCGTTTCTTAGTATACTGAATTGTTTGTTTTATTAAGAGACCTAAATTGAAAATTTTTATCTCTTTTTCTTTCGGTTTATTATTGTCAGTTTTATATAAAAAAAAATTGACCGTAACAGTAAGGTTAGTGAGACTAGTTCTATTATAGGATCGTAAAATAATTTAAAATTTGAGTAACATGCGAACCACTTAAACCGTTCAACTGTGACGAAATTATTCTTTCTTCGAGTGGTCAAAAGTAACTAAGCATTTTAACGCTTTGATTCACAATATTAGAGAGTATAATTATATTTAATAAAGTCAATGAAATTGAATCAAAGTGTGTGTGGCTTTTTTTAAAGATACTTTGAGAAGAATAAAAAGAGAAATAAGTAGAAATAAATAATTAAGCGACAGTTAATAAGAGACAGTTAATTAAAGAATTATGAACGCATTTAAGCATTTGCGTCATAAAACTTGTTGCAAAGTTAATCATGATAACGAGTAGTGCTATTTTTTATATAAAATTCAACGGTCTGATAATCGAAAATCTAGATCGTATTATTGTTCGACGGACACTAATAATTTTGTAAAATAAAGGTAATGAAATTTATTAATTATGACGTAAACATTATTATGAGAAGTTACGGTAATTGAGTGTTTTGCGAATCCATTCTTAATTGACTTGAGAGATTCGTCAAGGTTGAAGGAAATCATTACACAAATAATTTATGTATGATTTTTATTTTATAGTTTGATTAGAATAATACTAGAAATTGTAGTTTCAAATATTTTAACATAAATTCTTAATTTAATTTGAAAAATTGGTATAACTTGTACACTATAACTTTTTATTTAATTATTCGATTAAAATTTAATAGAGAATATAGTGATGTATAATGCTTAATATCCTTTATTTTTGATATATATATATATGTATATATATATATTAATCTAATAATTTCACTCAATTTTCTCAAATGTAGTTATTGCAAATTTAATTAATTCTTAAATATCGCAAATGAATATTTCAATTTAAATTCAATTAATCTTGCTTGGGTCTTTATGCGCATGCGCGTTTTAACTTACGGTGGTGGGAAGCTTTCCATTAATTACATTTAAGAACAAATTCAAAATTGGAGCTAACTTCAAAACATTTAAGAAAATTGAGTGTACAAAAATTCTAGTCATATACAAATTATTCAAACGCCTATATTATTGTATTCCAGACTTGCCGACGGTGGTGCATTCCAAAACATCGGGTTATAAGAGAATGTCGTAAACGAGATAAACCAAAAAGCATATATTACGTCAGGCCGATTTGTGCTTGCAAAATTTGCATGCTTATGCGCAAAATTAAATCATATTAATGCAATAATTTTCTATTAACAAGATTTTGTCTAACACCAGTTTAACTTTTTTAACATATACGGTAAAGTCGTGTAACAATTTCTGAGCTTTGGTACTTAATTTAGAAATAAAGTTAATAAAAATAAATTTTAAAAATGTAAAAAATAAATATTAACGTAAAAAAAATAATAATAATAAAATGTTGATAGTAATTATATTGCTATCAACAATTGAAAAAGTAATAAATAACCTTATACTTTTAACAAATATCAAGTAGCACTTTCCTTAACGTGAGATTGATATAACTACATAGTATTTAATAATTTTAAATGATTATTAATAAAAACGTGTCATAGCATTGAAATAATTTTTTAATTAGACATTGGTTTTGTTGCATTTAACTTTCATTCAATTTATATAATCCACACAAATAAAAATAACAATTCTTTGTTTGTCGACGGTTTTCTCCATTAGGAGGTGCGACTTTCTATACAAGGAGGTGTTACGTTATTTAAAGTAAATTAGAATTAAAGAATATAGGTCAATAAAGTATAGGGTTAACTTAAGAGAAAGCACGTGGACATTAAATTGAACGACAGTTTAGTGTAACTTTTGTTGTCTTTCTTTTCTGCTTTGGCTGTAATTGGCAAATCTAATGCTTTTCATTTTTTTCACCTATAACACATAAGAATTATTTCTCGTGACGCAAACAAGTTTTCATGAGCAAATATAAACGGTGAAAATGATTTATTAATTCGGAATCGTTTGCATAAGTATAATTATGTTTCAATTGTTCATTGAACGTGAAAATGAATGGATTTAAAATAAATTTTAAAAAAGTATCTTGTTATGCAAAACAATATTGAATACACAACTTGTTTACAGTAAAATACACGAAAAAAAAATACATATATTTTTTGGGGGATTTTTGTATAAAAATTACTTGTCAACTTTGTGAATTAAACGCGGCTTAAACATTTACATTTCATCAATTGATATACTTTAAAAGTCAATTGTTAAACAAGTATAATGAAATGTTTACTATACAAAATAATTTAAATCTAGTAAAAAAATTTGCATATATTCATTTACTTTTAAAAATTTTATCTCTCGGTATAAAAAGTAAACTTCGATTAAAATTGAACTTAAAAAAAGTAATTTTTATACAATCTTTGAGTCCAATAATTTATTAAAATTAAAATACAAAAAAGTGGAAAACCAAAATGCATTATTTAGCAAAAAAAAAAAAGTTTATTTTACTGTATAACTGGAAAAAAAGTTTAAAGGCATAAAAAAAGAAAAAAACTGGATCAATCAATAAGTCCTTATTCATAAAATTATTAGCTGGCTTGCTTTGTCCGTAAATCAATTATTTTGATATTATAAAAAATAATTGGTCGTAACGTTCCAGTTTTTTTATTCTTCAATTAAATGATTTGTTTTAATTCAATGATGTGCAGGATTACGTACAAAGATATTCGCTTAATCATTACATATATTACATCACAGACACTATATCTAGAGGAAAAAGAAGCATGACTGATTTGATAGTCAGACCTTTTCTACCACCCATATTCGAACGCTACGAAAAGCCTGCGCGCCGTGATTAACCTCTGCCTGAAATTGATCTTGATGTTCATGCATCAGTTTTCCTTTCATTATTGGCACGATCTCGCGGTCGCGTGTCCTTAAAAAGCAGCGAAAGCAAATTGTACCAAGCTTCGCTGGACCGCATGAATTTCCCGCAAATCAAGACGAGGATTGCCAAGAGTTAAAAGAGATCAAGAAAAATGGAGAAGCGTCGCAACGAGGCTTTAACGGAGCGTATCGGAGAAAGCTTTGGAAAACCGAACGCCGATGCCGATGTGCACGCACTATGCTGGTTGTCTTTCGATAAAAACTAAGAACAAAAAATAAACGACGGGAAAAAGGCGAAACAAAAAATGGGACCCCGGCATCCACGAACACTTCGGCCGATCGTAATGGACACGTTTCCCTGCAATCGCGCTTGCCTCCGGGTGCGCTAGATAGTGTTACTTCGAGCTGGATAACACGTACCTATTATCAATTGGAAAAGAAAATGAGATTCGCAAATAGTACATCTTGGATAATGAACGTCTGTCGAGAGCAAATTATAGCAGTATTGTTGCAAACGATCGATTTTATCGAAAACGAAGTGTGACACATGTTTCGAATTCTACGGTAAGGACATTTTTTTCTTCATAACTTATAACAGTAATCCGGCATTCTGATTTACATTATATGTAATTTTATGATTTATGAATAATGAAATTTTGAACAGAAGATAAATTCATTATAATTTTACTTTTTATATTTTTCATATGTTTTTTTGGCCACTTGAAAAAGAAATAAACATTAAAAAATTATGCAACTCAAAAATAAAAATATTATTTACAATAATAAGAACATATTAAAAAATTATTTGTTGAATATTAAAGACAATAAAAACAATGTTGATATCTTGAAATCATGATTTATACAGTTAAAAGTTAAGGTGATTCTTCAGGTCTAGGGGCACAAACCTTACGCTTATATTAGTTCACCTGGCAAACGCGTGTAGGTACGTCGTCCAAACAGATAAAAACGATTAATTTTTTCAGATAAAATAATATTCTCCTGAAATTAGAAAATGAATAAGTTATGTTTACTTTATAAAATTATTGAATTGAACAAATTTGTATGAAAAAACACTAATTTAGTATTGAAGGCTTGAAGAATCACTGTAATAATATTTTAATAATAATAATCATCACCATAATAATAATAAATAAAGTGTTTTAAATAAATTTATACTACATTCTCTTACTTACTCAATAAGTGAACGTTTTTCGAAATTTCCTTTCATTTTAAATGACGAAGAATTTAAATCACCTAATAAGCACGCTCCTATCAACTAACCATTCAACTGATTGAATATCAATCGATAACGAAATGAAATAGGGTAACGTTATAATTTAACGCGACAGTTTCTCCAAGCCGATTTTCTTTCCACGAAGGAAACTTCGTAGAAAAGGATCAATCATGCAGACTCATTTTCTCGGTCCCATCCGCAGTAAGTTATATCATTAAAGTGCGATTATTATGCAGATGGCGCACTTTTTGCTCGAAGATGAAGAGATAATTTCGACACCGTGTTGCTATAATAATGCGTTTCCTGATAAAGAATTGGCCGACGCATCAACGCCTACCTTGATTTTCACATCCGGCTAAGGATGCTGCCGATTTATAATCGTCGCGATTCACGACACGGAAACAGAATGAAATACTCATCTCAAGCAGTGAAAGGTCCAAGAAAAACATTTGATTGAAACTGCAATTCGGATATGGGCATATCAAATCTTTTGCAATTGAGCATACGGTGACGATCAGGTCGGCACTTTCACTGAAGGACCTAATATATTTTCCACTTTCGTTCAAAATATGGAGGTAAACCCCATCGTTGCCAGTGCTTGTTTCGGCGACAAAACTGATGAAAATGTTTTACAACTCAATCATATTTCGGAGGACAAATTGTAAAATGCAATTAGTCAGAGTTTGACGTTTCGGTAGTGACTTTCAAACGTATTCTAATTAATCCGCGTTAATTTAAATTCGCGTTTAAAATTCATTGAAAGTAATTCGTGCGTGCGATTACGCATGAATGTTCAAGCGCCGGTAAAACATGAGGAGTAAAAATGAGAGACGGTGGGAGAAAAGTTTTAGAGAGAGAAGTGGGTCGTTGTCCATCTACTCAAGCTCACTCGACAAGAACCGATCGTACTCACTGCTTCGCGGCGCGCAGCCGAGTACGGTTCGTTTAGCCTTTTGCCACCAGTTTCGCGTGTTTTCAACGAAAAGTCAACGTCGGTAGGATCAACTCGCGCTTTTTGTTCCTTTGCCCGTGCCCGTGTAATTCAGTGCACCGAGTGAAGTGTTTTAATTCTCATCAATAAAATTCGAATTAATCCATCAGTTTGGACCTATAGAAATGCCCTATTAATGAAGTTGAAGAACATTATGGAGCCATTGAACATCAAATTAATTTGCTGTTAATTCTTGATAAACCCATCTAACTTCTAACACTGTATCTACATTTTTCTTCGAGTGTATTTCATAAACGAAAGATTTAGTAATACAAATTGTATGATTGATGAAATTGAAGAGTAGAAAAGAGAAGGCCAGAAACAAGGATAGAACAACCAGATACATTTCTTAATGGATCATTTGAATCACCTTTCATTATTTACCTGAAGTTATAGTGAACGGTATCGTCCCCTCATCTAAAGTACTATCCAATTTATTTGACAAATGAAAGAGTTCAATAAAGGATTTCTGACCAAGTGATGGGTGATATTCGAGTCCTAGGTCCAAGAATGGATCCAAGATTCAGCGGTGACCCTAAACACAGACCCTGGCCACCGATGTACCGGAACCATCCTGGTTCCAGGGTGTCATCCTTTTGTTACCGACCGGTTCCACTAGATGCTTTAGCCCAATGGGTAGGCCCAATGCCTCCTCCCCCGGATTACAATTACATGCCAAGGATGCCAAACAAGGGTCGCGATTATTACTATTTGGCACCTTTGTACAGGAATGCCATGCCACCTCCTCCTCCTCCCGCCATGCAGGTGCCACCAATCGGGATGCCACCCTCTAGGATGATGATGATGGAACGTCCGCGAGGAAGTCGTGCCAAGAGTTCTGGTGGCGCGGGTCGTAAAACCGGCATTCCGTCGCCACCCTGTACTTGCGTGATAGGCAGGACCAGGTCTTTAGAAGACGTGCGCAGCGAGATTAGTGAGTGGGAGGATTATAATAATAATGTCGAAAACGGTAACAGAACTCGAAGCAGCTCAAAGAATGGTATCGTTTCCGCGAGGAAGTCTATGGAAAATTTGTTGGACGTTGACAATATCATAGATGGAGACAGTATTTGCTATGATGACCGTAGAAGGTGCTGCAAGAAGTCAGAGTGCTACAGGAAAGATAAAGTTGGCAGACGGAGAGGAAGTTACATGGTTGGTTTTTGGAATGTTGAATTTTAAATTGTAAACCAAAAAATATGTATTGTGCAATTCAAGTATCGGTGGGTTTTGGGAAAGAGTAGTTGATATTCACTGAGAAAAATAGACTGTTATGTAGACAGTCTGAACTGTTTCGTAAACAGTCTTTGACTGTAAAAAATCACAGTCTACGACTGTACAGTCTTGACTGTTAAATTGGAGGTTATGTTCTTTTCATTGCAAATGGAATCGGGGGACGAATGCACAGTCTAGACTGTTACTGTAACAGTCTATTTTCAACAGTCAGACTGAACAGTCAAAACTGTTAGCATAACAGTAAGTACTGTTTGTCTAACAGTCTATTTCTCTTAGTGTTGAATGAATGAATGTCACTTTGATTCAATGATATATGTTATTCATGTCTCCAACATGTCATTCTTCATAACAATTTAATGAATTAGCCACCAGGACAGGGAAAAAGAGATAAACCTATACCAATTGTATAAATGTATATCTCTTCTTGCCTAGTTTCTGTTGTCTTATTAGCATTGAATATTTGTTGATCTTACACCGATTTATCTTCAATGCGAAAATGGTAACCTAATTGAGCGTAGACATCTCGAATTTGAAATTTTATTAGTTAATATAAAAGTTTCTGAATTTATAAAACCATTTGACCTCGATTTGAGCAGTAATAAAATTTCTCCCAACCTGATGATAATACATCAAAGTCCCCATGATGTATTATACTGATCGTCAACTTACTGAATCATTGTTACAGTGAAAAATATTCTAAACACGTGCTAAATTTTGTCAACATTTTCGAATTTTTTATAAGCGTTAATTTTAGTTACATCATTTCACTTTTAAAGAGGATTCCACAAAAGAAAGTAGAATCTCATTTCAAATGTGTCTTTAAAACTTAAGGGTCTAATTAATTCACACCTTCGTCCTAATTTGAATAACACGTGCCTCCATGATTTACTACGATCTCCAGCAGTACTTAAAATATGCTAACTTTACTCATTACACTACTTCATTTTAATATTCAAGTTTCGATCACAGTTTGAACATTCTTCCTTCGCGTGAAATTACCGAAATTTTCATCACCGAGATTTCTACATTTCCTTTCAGTTCGAAGCAATACCTCATTTTCGAACGTACACATTAAACCTCCCACTCAAGTGTGAAAGTTACTATTAACTTAATCACGTTTATTTTCTCAATTCGATCGATACAATTGTTAGATCGACCTTCTGAAACACAGTGTTTCATCTCAACCAGCCGGATGATAATTGTTGAAACTTGATCGCGTAATTGCCAACTATTTCACGCTTTTCAACTTTTCCCCAATCGCGCTGTCAATCGGCAGTAATTAAAACAATTGCAGTAAAAGCCGCGAATTGAGCAAGAGGGAAAAAATCGGACAAAAAGAAAAATACATTAGTTATTAAAGTCTTTAATAATACAGGTACCACATTTAAGTGTTCGCATTTCACTTCTTACTTTCAATTGCTTGCTTTTTGTCCGCAGTCGCTAAATTTGCCGAGAATAAAACGTCGTGCAAAAAGTGCCGCGCACCAATGAAAAGGTAGAAAAAAAAGATGAAATAAACTTGGAAAAAGAAACAAGCAAACTGCACGGCGCAACATTGAAATTAGTTATACAGCGGTAATTCGAACGATTCGCAGTTTGCCGATTATCGTTACGTTTTTATTTGCGGCGGGCTCAACAACGTAAACGCGATTCAGTTGTAACTTTCATTTCTTGCGCCAATTGAAAAATCACCGGAACCTGAATAACACGCGGTGCGTAAACGCCTTGCGCAATAATATTTACCAGTTATAATTAATTGCTCGGGCTATACATTCCGCCGCGAACGACTTTCAAAATTTTCGTTTATGTAATAAATGTAATGACGGCTCGCCGGGGTTACAGTTCCATTCCGGTTCTCAAATGCCGTCATTTATTTCCTATCCGTTGAAATACTTAATCAGTTCCAATGAATATCGTTAGTAAAGCACTCGGTGTATGGATAGGCTTCGGTTACGGCAAACGTGACAAGACGTTGCGAATTTTGGTACGTTTTTCGTCACTACGAATTTTATGGGATTGGTGGAAAGGCTGGAACATTATTTAAAGTGATGAATTAATGTTGATTAAGTGGGTAATGACTTCCGGGTCGATTTAACTAGAGAGTAAGTGTTCGTTTCTTGAGTTTTTGGATAAAAAGAAAGCCTCATTGGAAGCACGTGTCATTCGTTTTGCGCGGTACGAATGTGTGCCAGCAGGCGAATAAACGTTCGACTGGTTTCACTGATTTTTCGGATATTTGGAAGATGAAACATTTAATTTGAGGTCTTGTCGCTTTATTACCTATATTTGACAAATTATCGAGGAATGTATGTAAAATTAATTGAAGATAATATCCACAATGTCGAAAATATAAGGGAAATTTTTTTAACATATAAATGTTCAAAATTATTCACATTTGTTATGAAAATTATTTATTTAATATTTAAATGTAAATATAAAATAAAAAATGAAAATGTTTATATAAGATGAATAAATGTGTTAATCATGTATATAATTTGTATATATGAAAAAGTGAAGCATATCTTGAGAACAAAGTAATCGATAGTCTCACTTTTTATTGTATCGTTGTGAAAATTAGGTTCTCATAATTGTATGGATATTGTTTGTTATTGTTCAATTCGATTTTACTTTTACATTATCACACACTTTAATTTTTAATTAATGAATCACTGATATGTTTAAAAATAAAAAAATATAATAAATATAAATTGATTATATTTAAATCATCGTTTCATTACAAATAACAATTTAAACTTTATGGAAAATATATTCAAAAATTTATTGATAATTTATAAAAAAATTTATAATCAAATAAATCAACGATAAAGTATATGACAGATATTGACTTTATTATTATTAGTTTTTATGATGTAGAGAATACGGTGTTAATTTTTAGAAAATATACCACATTTAGAGACCAAAGAGATCAATGAAATCGAAATCACGACATTTCCGCGATGCGCATTTTTTCCGCCCGATTGGACATTTCGCTCGTTCGACTGGAAGAAAGCTTCACGGCCTCGTTCTCACTTGGTAAACGGACGTCTTTCAACATTTTCTAATTATTCCTTTGATTCGTGAGACTCGATATATTCAGGCAAAAATTTCTAGATTTTTTTCACAACTTATCGCGATCGGACGTAATAGATCGCGCGAACATGAATGGGAATATAATGATGCTTTGTAATTCTCAGTACTTTGAATTTAAAATGTATCAGTCATTAAGGTTATTCTTTAAACCGTTATTAAATAAAACTTTCAAATTGAATCATTTTTCAATATAAACATGATCCAGTAACCTTATCAGTTCAAGAGAATCATTTTTCTCGAATGCACAAACCGCCAAGAGTTTTGAGGTAGAAAGAAATATTTTAGCACTTTTATAGCCATGATTGTAGTAGTAATTCAAAAAGACACTAGTTTTGTAAAATCCGATATTAAGTGTTACCTTACTGCGAATTTCGATTGTATTGGATTCACACAAATAATTATGCAAACATTTTTTTAATTTCATTTTGTTACAATATCTTCCTTCATTTTTTCCTTTTTTCTTCCTTTTTAAGTAAACCTTCAAAATGTATGCAAAAATATTTGTGTTAATTATAAATAAATTCTACATTTTTTTATCCGGCGTAATATATTTTTATCGAAATTCATTTTCTGATTTGACAAGTTTGACGAGTTAATTTGGCTTTAAATTAATGAACGCGAAAAAAATTTGTTCTAAGAAATAAGGATAAACCGTCTATATAAAATGATATTACATAATGCAAGACCTCGTTCCTTAATCATAAGTTACTGTATCCGCAATTTGTTTTTAAATTCAAATGATTGTTCACGGAATATGCATTTCTCTTCGGTTGAAAAAAAAAAAAAATGCAAAGAGAACCTTGCGCAACGTTTCTTGTGTTGTGCTACTGTTGTACACGATGGATGAATAGACACGTGTATCACTTTAGTCAAACAAATCGTATTACCGTACATTAAACAGTGGCTCCATTGTTCGGGACAAGTAAAGAAATATTATGCAAGTTATCAATTGGGACGAATTAGAGAAAGTTTAACTACTTTTAATTTATGTGTGACTGTTTCTAAGAACAAAACAAAACTGTATGAATAATTGCCATTTAACGTTTCCATATGTAGAAACAAAGTTACTTCATATACTAATGTGATTCGAGTCAGAAATAAAATCTTGCACAGTTACTGAATTATTATGCAATAATTATACACATTGAGAGAGAGAGAGAGAGAGAGAGAGAGAGAGAGAGAGAGAGAGAGAGAGAGAGAGAGAGAGAGAGAGAGAGAGAGAGAGAGAGAATATGTGTGTTCACACTCTCTCTTATACACATGTCCGCGCTCACGAGACCTCTCTCTATATCGTGTGCCCGTCTCTGCGTGTAAAAAAAAAACACAATCCTACTTAAAATGCCGACCCTCGCCACCATGTAACCTTGTATTAGCCATATTTCGCTTCTATCGATTCTGTGTTATGTGACGA
>JABFOV010004492.1:0-13835 GCA_022817685.1 Aradophagus sp. ZL-2020 | reverse complement strand
AAAATATATATCGCTTTTCTTATTTCTTATGACACATTTTATTTTTAAAGTTAACGTCGTAGCTATGTTAATTTAAATAAATTTTAAAAATAGGTTTTTGCATTCACTGTTTTTTTTAGTAAAATAATTTAAATTTCGTGTTTTTTTTTCAAGAATAAAAAGGAAAAGGTGAAGGAGAGAGTTCTCGTGGTGCTGGTAATTTGTATAAAAGCCAGATATTGTTTATTATATCCAAAAAAAAAAAAAAAAAAAAAAAAAAAATTAATAACATTAAAATGAAATGGAAAACTGACCTGCCACGACCGTGTCACTGAGGTCGTACTTGGAGCTGTCGTCGGGCGGGTTGGTCTTGCCGATTTTCGGGAAGTCTTTGAGTTTCCGGCCGCTGAGCCGGAGCTCGCCGCTGAGGTGGGCCTCCTCCAAGATTCGCTCCAAACTTCTGGTGAGTTGCTTCTGCATGTGGCCGCTCATGTTCGACGACGCGACCATCGCCATGTTACACGTCCCCGGCGCCGCGCTCCCGAGGACGGCTGGCCCAAAGCAGCGGGGCAACGTCCGGTGAAACAACGAAACCAACTGGACAAAAAGGAAAACAACAAATCAGAAGGGGGAGGGAGAAGACGACGGCGACGGACGAAACGATAGCGCGCCGCCTTCCGTGCGCGTCGCTTCTCGTTCACAAAACCGCGGCGTACGCGCGCATCCTCGCTCCAAGCCGTGGCACCACCGTTCGCGGCGCACTGCCAACGCGCAACTGCCGCAAAGCCGGCTCAATCGTTGCTCCGCTCGGTCTTTCAAGTGCAAATGTTTCACGACGCTTGACACTTGGAGGCGCTGCTGCGCGAGCTACTTTTTTGTTGTTTTTTTCGTTTTTTGTATTTGTCGAGCTTGGTATCACTGGTGCGTTCATGGGACCACACTGACTACTAACTTCGTGAAGTGTAAGTACCACAGTGGCGCTAATGTAGTTTTGTTGTCCATGGAAAAGTACCGGAATTAAATATTGATACATTAAATTCAAGAATGGTTTTGTGTATCGTGATTCAATTTTATTGAAGACTACTTTTACTGATTTTCGTTTTATTGTTTGGAGGTTTTAGAATTAACTATTTGAATTCACGATAAACGTCAGAGCGTTTAAAATTCGAAACTACTCTAGCGCCACCATTATCTTTACACTTCGTGAAGGTAGTTAAAAGTTGAAATGGCGGTCTTTTGAGTGGGTGGAGGGGGGTTGCCGATAGTTGGTAGGACGAGAGTGATAATTATCGATTGTTGAATGATTTTGAATTAGATATTAAATGAGTAATTATTAAAGAAATGGATCAATAAAAATTAATCTAGAAGGGTAATGTGGGAAAGTGAAATCGGTAATGAGTTTGGAAGAATTGATTATTTTTTGGTATAATGTCGCTTTGTATCGTGAATCGATAATTATCGACGTAACATCGTCTCGAATGATGGTGGTGACTAGTTGCGCTGCGAACGATTTGCCGGCGTACTCAAATATGTGAATTGGTGTTGGTGAAATAAATATATTTATCAAATATAAATCATGTATGTATCAAATATATTTGTTTGATACAATTTAAATTTTTTAAAATGTAGTTTTAGAATATTTTGTAGCTTTTATTATACGTTGCTAAATATTGTTATAGTTTCATGTATACAAAATATTATTTATGATCCAATGTTTGTATACTTGAGATAAAAAAATTAACGAAATCATATTAAATAATATATTACCTATGTTATTCTAAAATAATATTTCTATAATATTTACGTTTGATAATATTACAGAAATATTACACTTTGGGAAGAGAAGAAAAATATTTTTATATTTCTAAAATATTTTAAAATATTGTAATATTACGTCGTTACAGAGAATCAATTTTTAGAAAACGAGCCTTAATAATCTTTCGACAAGCTATTTGATCATTGTTGCTACGACAATGCTGGTACTCGATATACACGCCAATCTGCGTGACATACGATTCGGCATTCGGTTTGATTCGCCTGAGTAAAGTCGCTGTTTTCCCTCAGCGAATGACATAAAATTGTCTCGAACGCAAGCAGAGTAAAGGCGACGCGATGGCGGATATAGATCAGGAACATAAAAACGAGGACGGCGACAATTACATCGGGAGCAATAACGCGCCGAAAAATATGCAGGAATTGACACAATACGTAAGTGCATAAATGACGTCTTCCCACTGTTGTGTAAACAACGCCGAGTAACACTTTTGTTTTGTTCGCTCAGGTACAGACCTTATTCCAAAATGTTCAGGACAAATTCGAATCCATGTCGGAGGAGATTATCAATAGAAATATCCTTTATCAACGACGTTATCAGAGTGCGCTTTTTAATTGTCATTCATAACCTAACTTTTCGACAATATTTATGTTGTTTTTTTGTTTACTTTATTTTACGTTTACTATAATATAATTTATTACTATATGATTTATTTACTATAATATAATTATATAATTGTATAATTATTATTATATAATTTATTTACTATTATATAATTTATTATATGTTAATTAGTATTTATTATGTTTTTTCTGATGCGGAATTCATTTTCTTAAACTCTTTTTTTCATTTTGTATTGATACTCAAATAATCAAATCCTTAACTAAGAAATACTGGGCGAAATGGGGAATCGCATAGACGATCTTGAAAAAAACATAGCTGATCTCATGACACAAGCGGGAGGAGAAGGACCTGAGAAATGATTTGGAAGATATAATCATCTTTATATAAGATTAAATATTTACGATGATGAATAATCAATTTTAACAATCATTATCAAACTTGAAAACACTTTGTATTGATTTGTATAATATATTTATTTGATACATGTATTCTGTCAATTCCTTTTTCCCTTAATTTAGTATCCACCATTTTTTTTTTTTTTTTTTTTTTTTGAACAAACACATCAATTTAAGATCATTATAACTAATATTTGATATGTAAAAAAAATATGAAGTTTGTTTATTTATACTATATGTGCTCCAGAGATACATTTACTTTTCATTCATTATTCTCTTCATCTTCACGCCATCTTGTGGTCGTGAACTTAGAGGCATTATTACCTATGGCTGGTAACTTTACACTAATGTTTCTATTTTGTTTACTGTTTGGCTTGTGGAACTGATTTAGTTTTGAAGCAGATCTGAACATGTGGTAAGCTGAAGAAAACTTATGAATGAATGGCAGAGCAACAAATAATTAACAAAAATGGAGTCAATGAATAAGAATGAAATTGAAACGAACCATAATGATAGTACTGTAACAAAGAAGGTGAAAAAACGAGGAATTATTTATTTATCATCCATACCCAAGTATATGAATGTAGCAAAATTAAGAGAAATTCTATCAGAGTATGGAGAAGTAGGAAGAATTTATTTACAATTAGCAGATCATGGTAAATACTACTTGATTATTTATATTTTTGAATTATTATATTAAAAATAAACTTCTGCATGATAATACAAATGTAATGTGAAATACAGAGGCCAAAATTTGATATAGAAGTTTCAAAACCATCATAACCTATTTTTAATTTTCAGTGATATGTATTATCAATAAAATATAAATAGTTAAAATAATTACAAAATCAAAACGTTACTAATGTAAGATATTAATTAATTTGTTGCAACATTTTTCATGCATTTTTTCCTCATCCCAATTTCGTAGATCTACATAATTTTTAAACTGAATGAGAAATATCAAATATTTAAAGATTACATTTCCTTATTTATGACGATTTAAAGTAATGTTAAACTGTTTTAATTTTCTTTTACAGAAAAGAAAGATAAAACCGCCGATGGCAAAAAGAAAAGGAAAACAATAGTGAAACATTTCACTGAGGGATGGGTGGAATTTGAAAGCAAAAAGGTAGCCAAATATGTAGCAGCAACTTTGAATAACAGACAAATTTCTACAAGGAAGAAAAGTAAATTTTTTGATGTCTTATGGACCATGAAATATTTACCAAAGTATGTTGTATAAAAAACTATTGTACATAATCTTTCAAAAAAGTGTTTCATACACTTTATGAAATAATGTTTAGAAAACTATTTATAATTTAATGGAATCTAATTTTGTTTTCATTATATTCAAAATAATGTCTTAGGTTCAAATGGGTACATCTATCTGAACGCATTGCTTATGAAAGAGCGGTGCATAAACAAAGATTACGTGCTGAAATAGCACAAGCTAAACGCGAAGCCAACTTCTTTGCTCAGAACATTGGCATGAGTCAAAAACTGAAAAAGAAGGCACAAAAGGGAGAACTGACCGGCGAATTTGTGGCACCCGAAATCAAGCAACGCGAAACGGACCAAGAAATTCGAGCTAAGAAGAATGAGAAAGCGGAGGAAGCAGATGACAGAACTGAATTCTTGAAAAATCTCTTTGGTTAATGAACGTACTTGTACATATGTTATTTTTTCTAGATATTACATTTTTGTATATACTGTTAACGTGAATGTTTATTATTTCACCTTATTAATTTTTATTTTTGTAATTTTTTATAAGAACAATTTAAATAATAAACTGATAATAATGTTATTAACTTTAAATTTTGATATTAACAAAAATTAACTGTCAATATTAATAAATTAGAATTTGTACACTATTTATTATGCTTATCATTATCAAAAAAAAGATAAATATAATTTTTAAATCAACAATATCTCTCCAATAGTGCAATTATAAAAAAAAATTGAAAAACTATTAATAATATTACGTCTTAGCATGATAATTTAGTACGTTCAGAATTTATAGTATATAAACATACAGACCCCCAGTATGAACGTACCAAATAATCCAATCCTATCTTCTCATATCTAGAAAACCTATTCTAAAAGTTCCAAGAACTTCAAAATTATTCATCAAATTTATTCTAAACAAGTTTCTGAATTCCCTCATCCCCCGAACATTTTCAAATCTTTTTTCCCCCGAGTTTTATTTTCGCTGCTCCAAATTCAAAAGCAAGTTCCACGTGGTTGGCTCAGACGCGCGGATCCGAGTCCCAACGACCAACAGCTGATGTGATCCGGCTAACTTCACGCGGTTCGCGTGTGATGGCCGATTCATGTAATTCACGCATGTATTTACAGCGTGAAGGGTTCCTGATTGTAAGCCGCCTGGGATCATCCGATCGAACGATTCGCGATGAGCTTTTTAGTTTGCACCAAGCAGACGTTTCCGGTCAAGTTCGGCGCTGTCAGACGTACGTATCCCACGCTCAAACACATGAATACATTCGCGCTTCCTCGGCCTATTCGCGCCCAGGATCCGAGCACGCTTATTATTGTTATCTATGAGTCGCTTCGCTGCCACTTTTTACGCTTTATATAACGTGGAAAATTACCGAACGACGATCGTTCGAGCATTCGCCGCCGATGCTTTTGCTCGCTTCTTTTTCTTGAAATACGTTTTAATTACTACTTATTTTCTCCCTCTTTTTTCTGTTTCTTCTTTCTTTGTCTCTTTTGCTTTTCAGTGTCAAATTTTTTCGCAACCATTACTTTTTTTTCTACTTTTTTGTTCAATTTTTCACAATAGGTTAGGAGATAGGTCAAGTAAAAAATAATGGAAAAATTTGTACGTGTAATTAAATAAATAGGTTAGGTTGCGGACGAGTCGATGGTGTAGGAACATGTTTTGTATCTTGACAGACCAAGATGTCAGTTAATGACATTTTCTCTTATTTTGTCGTCAATGTTAGTAAAGTGGAAGGTTCATTTATTGTTACAGTTTTCGCGTTTTTAATGAAAATATGCTAGTTTTATTGTTTGTTTATTCGTGTAAACAAACTTTTTTTTAAATAAATTAAAGACAAATAATACGTTACTATTAAATAATGTACAATTTTTAATTATTGAAATAAATTATATCTAATAAATTGTTACATAAGTAACTTTCAAAAATATAAGAATTAAGTTATTCACAATGATATAATTCTTTTACTACCAAACTACAAATCATTTTAGTTCAAAACATGATTTATGATACAAAACTGTATTCATTATTTGTGAATAAAAGTTAGAAATAAAATACAATTATTTAATTTAAAGTTAATAATGACTATTATTTTCAGGATGTTATTGCAACAATCAAAAATTTTGGTACAGAGATATTTACAGACACAGTTTGGCACCATTGTGTATGAGCAAAAATGATACAAGACTCTACTTTCGGGTATCAAGCTCTTCGTTTCGAGACGACACAGTCTACTTACAAATCAGGTCTTTTCGAACAAGTTCATTTAAATTTGGTCAGGAACCCTCGTCGAAGGTCGAAGAAACTATAAAGAGTTTAAAAGAAGACAAAGAAAACAAGGAAAGACAAATTGCAACGTCAGCAACGTCAACTGAAGAAAAATCTATTACAAAGAAAAAGACACTTTGGGAGAGGATTAAAGCAGAAATTGTTCACTATTACCATGGTTTTAGATTATTGGGACTGGACATGAAGGTGTCTGCAAAATTGTTATGGCGAGTTCTCCAGGGTCATGAACTTAGCAGGCGGGAACACAGATTGGTACTTTTAAACAATGCTTTTTAGAATTTATTTAAAATAAATTAGTGATGTTAGTTATTATTTAAGTAAACATAACAGAAGCTTAATGAACATTTAATTTTGAAAGCTTTAGATAATTTACTTATGAATCATTTATTAGAAGCATATTAATCCAGTGTAAAGATAAAAACTGATTTATTTTAGTATACATTTACTTAAAGATACATAATTGTATAACATTTTGTTAATAAGTGTTCATTTTATTTTCATAAAAGATGCAGAATACATTTTGTGTTAAGTCATGAACATATTACAATTATTTATTTATAGTTAGGTATGAATCATATACTAAAATATTTCAGTTGTATATGTTGAAATCTTTCATTCGTAATTTTGTAAGAATAAAAATATGTCTTAGAATTATTTCTCTGTTTTTGTTTTCAGTAAATATCAATTATTTATTTCTATAATTTTTATCTACGTTTCATATTAGAATAAAAAATTGATGTGAAAAATGTATTACTAATTTTTAAAAAAATTTTCAGCTTGTCAAAACAACGGGAGACTTGTTCAGGTTAATACCATTTTCGGTGTTCATCATTGTACCATTTATGGAGTTTCTGTTGCCAGTATTTATTAAATTTTTCCCGGGAATGTTACCTTCCACGTTTCAAACGGTGAAAGATAAGGAAGATAAGCTCAAACAATCCCTAAAGGTAAATCATGTATTTCATGTTTTAACAGACTTTCTCTTGCAAGTAAATTTAAAAATCATAACTTTGATAATTGATATAAAATTGCTATGATATTTTCTTTTTTCTAATAAAAAAGGTAAAACTGGAAATGGCCAAATTCTTACAAAAAACTCTTGATGAGATGACGGTGCAATCTTCAGATCACAGGTCGCAAAAGGCAAAAGAATTCACAGAATTTTTTTATAAAGTTCGGACAACCGGTACACTTGCAACGACTGATGAAATCCTCAAGTTCAGTAAATTATTTGAGGACGAAATCACGTTGGACTCGTTATCGCGAGCTCAGCTGGTCGCCCTCTGTCGAGTCTTAGACATACAAACTTTAGGAACCACAAATTTTTTACGTTTTCTCTTGCGAATGAAGCTCAGGAATCTTGCAGCTGACGACAGGGTATGAGATACCATTTTATACTTCTTTCATTAATTTATTTTGCGTTTTTAAATCATTAATAAGTGCTTAAAATTTCTACAATTTATTGCTACTTTATATATTTATTGCTGCTTTATTGGCGTTTGTTTTTGCCAACGTGAGTCAATCAATTTTGATTAATAATATTTAATAATAATAATAAAATTAAAAATTATATTTTAGTTAATTGAAAAGGAGGGTGTTGAAACGTTAAATCGAGCGGAACTTCAGCAAGCATGTCGCGCGCGAGGTATGCGAGCATACGGCATGCCCGAGCATAGGTTACGAGAACAGCTACTTCAGTGGTTGGACCTGAGTCTCAACAAGAAAGTTCCTCCATCATTATTGTTATTGTCACGAGCCCTGATGGTTCCAGAAACGATTCCTATGTCGGACAAACTGAAGGCTACCATCTCTGCACTGCCTGACGATATCGTTGCACGTACAAAAGGTGCCATTGGTGAAAAGGAGGGTAAAGTGGACCATAGGACGAACATTGAGATCATTAAATTAGAAGAACAAAAGATCGAGGAAGAACGTAAGGAGCAACAGGAGATCGCCGCCAAGGCCAAGTTGGCAGAAGCTAAATTAGCCGAGCAGAAGGTTGAACGGCCGATTCAGAAACCAACGATCTTGGATGCACAATTGGCTAGTAGTAAGGAAGATGTTGAAGTTACATCGAAGGATGTCAAAGTTTTAGAACAAGCTCTGGATTCAATTGGAAAGGTAGGTTATTTTGATAAATCATTAACAGAAAATGAGAAACTTATTAAGTAGATATTTTAAATTCAATACCGAGAAAATCATAACATGCAGAATAGTTTTTCAAAATAATTGCGTTTCATTTTAAAGCATATATAGTAGGTTACAATATAGATATTGAGATTTATACCTATTGTTTTACAATAAAATGTAATAAATATGGTTTTCTCAGTATAGAATTTAGTAATTTCATAAAACTAAGTAATATAGTAATACTTTTGTAGAAATAAGTGTTGCATTTGTATTATAAACTTTTTAGGAGAAGAAGAAGATGTCGGTTGAGAAGGAAGAGTTGAAAGAACTGAAGGAAGAGATGGCCGAGTATCAGGAAGATGTGCAGGAATTGCTGAAGTTGAAGGCTGAGGCGAAAGGTGAAAAGGACATTGATAAGATCAAGGTGTCCAAAGGTGCCAAGCGTCTGTTCACCAAAGTCGGTAAGATGATCAACAAGATGGATATGGTTCTGACAGATTTGGAAAAGAAGGAGAAGAAAGCCAAAGAAAAGATCGAAGCTCTTGCGCCTGAGCAGAAGGATTCGGAAGCCGAGGCTGAGCTGGTTAAAATCGACGAACTTATTGCTGCAATCAAAAAGATACAAAACGTGCCCGATGACCATAGACTGATTCGAATCGCTGAAATTTTGGGCAAAATCGATGAAGATAGAGATGGGACTATTAAAATCGAAGAAGTCCTCAAGGTGAAAAATTTGTTGCATTGTATACATTAAGTAATCTGTTAATTACAATGTTAAACTCGAATAATTACAAAATATTTAAATATAATTTTAGGTTATAGAGCTGATCGGTAAAGAAGACGTCAAGCTGAGTAAAAAACAAGTCAACGAACTCATAGAGTTAATGGAAAAAGAAGAATTTCTCGAGTTGGAGGAACAAATTCAGAAGGCCCTTCAGAAAGATGGCAAAGACACGTCCAAATCGACTGTGCCGGCGACACCTGTTACTAAGCCCGACAAGGAACTCGGAAGTGAAGAAATTGACGACAGTAAATTCACGATCCGAGATAACGCGACGGTACTAGAAGATGAGACAAAGAGTCCGTCTGTAACGCCGAGTACACCACCTGCCAAAAAAAAGGCTGAAGGTTCGAATCATCTGTGATGCGGTGCAATTTTATTTTCAAATCAAGACTCGTAACAAACAGGATTGAAAGTGTAATTAAAAGGCAAAAGAGAAAAAAAAAGTGAAAAAGAATCGTCGACTGGGTTCGATGGGATCGCATTTAATTATGTGCTGGTCACAAGTGAGAAACCGAAATGAAGGGAATCGCGCCATTCCATCGTCAATGAAAGTCAGCGTTAAATTTAAAATTCGCACGTGACAAGCACAAAAAAATGAAAAATATGTATAATAAAAGTGGTTACATGATATTTATGTAATATGTTGTATAATAAAAGCAGATACACGTGAACGAAATTGTGTACAATACAAATTTTTGCTCGATGTATGTTTTTGAATTTCAGATAGTGCTTACGAATTTTGTTCAGAATATTCTTAAATATGATGACATTGTAATTTTATTATTAATACATGAAAATTGAAATAAAAGCTTTCATTTATAGAAAAATTATGTCATTAACTGTTATGATTATTTAAATTTTATTTTATTAAAATAATACATAATACGTTTCTTTTATAAATTGCTGGCACTTTATCCAGGACCACATTTCACCTTTGGTGGTCTACGAGAATCTCACAAACTGATCCCCCAAAGTTTCCTGGAACCATCAACCAGAATCAGTCACCTGCCAGTGCCGACTCGTTAAACCAACGACGTGCCCCTAAAATACGCAACATAAGTATTTCTAAGGAGAGATTGCACACGCTTTTTCAGTAATAAGAATCCATTTAAGACTTCATTGAAGAAGTTGAATCAATTTTAATCAGGTTACTTCTTAAAATCCATACTTAGATGACAAAAGGGTATTATATACGAGGCTTAATTAGGATTATTTGATTGACATATCATGTAGTGATCTGGTGATTTTCTTCTATTGAATCAATCAAAATTCGGTTGATTTAACCAAATTAGTTAGATGTTGCATATGCAATCTAGAATAAATGTGAGGCGGATTTTAATTAGGTTGTGGATATTTTTGATGATGAGAAACTCCGAAGAAAATTCAAATTTCATAACTTGTAATGGGGGATAAAAAAAGATGAGGCAAAAATCAGTAGATTTTATTGCTAATTTGTTTGATTAAATTCTCGGTTTTTCTACTAGTTGAAATAAAAACGAAATTGAATTCAATTTATCAATAACTGAAGTTAAAATTTTCGAAATACTAAAGTTTTAATTTCAAAGTATCGTGAATTCCCAAATACTTTGTTTTACTTTAAAACCAAGTGGTTACAGATGATCATAAACTTCCTATTCAGTAGACTACTTAATTCCAGTAGACTACTTTGTCTAGCGCACGCTCCCCTGAACCAAGAACCATTGAACCAAGCTGGAATTGGCGCTGCAACTCGGCCAATCTCTCCGGGCGGTTGTGGGCGAGATGCCGGCTGATGCCGGCCGGCTGGTCGGCGAGCACGTTGGTCCCCGGGTGGGCCGGTCGGTGGGCGTCGCTCGGGCCTCCATTTTGTTCGGCGGGGGCGTGGCCCGCGGGCCGGCTCGGCCTCGGCAGGCGCAGCTCGATCCCTCTTCAGTTTGGCCGGCCGATTCACCTGCACCGACGCCCGAGCCGCTGCACATTTTCGAGCGGGAGTCCGCGATACGCGCGCGTGTGTGCCCGGCTGCCGAGCGTGCGCGCGCAAGTCGTCCCTTTTCGCACGGCGAGCTCTTCCTCGTAGCCGCTTCCGGCTTGGTGCGCGACAGTGTGCGATGGCGCATCCCCGCTGTTGACAGTGATTGGATTACGAAGGGGGAGGGGTGCACGATGGACCTGAGCACGACCCAGCGCCGACCGGCCGACGGCGTGGGCGAGTTGCGCAAGACCCGCGTGGCCAAGAGCGTCTTCAGCATACGCAGCATCGTCGACGTCGAGGACACCGGCCTGGCACTCACCGAAGACGCGCCGGCTAATGGTGAGCGATTGGCAGAGTGGGGCGCCGCTTCTCGGAAGCGTTCTCCAATTGTCCAATTGTCGAGACAGGGGTCAAAAGTTGCCCCGATAAGGGCATCGGTCCAAGACTTGAGTCTTGAATTCAGACGGCTGCCGTCTGAAAGTTACTGTCTCTTGTTGCAAGATTCGAAAGTCTTGACTTGAGGCACAGTTTTTGCGACAGATACAGTTGGAGAACATAGCAGATGATTTCAAAGATGAAACTTGTTAGAAACATTGATTTCTGATTTAAAATTCATCGAAATTTACATTCATTGAAAGATAAAGAAATGGTTGAAAACTTACGGAAAACGTCTGTGGTCACAAGGAAAAACCAGTTAACTCCACTATAAATGAGACCGAGACAAACGAATTTGAATGTTTTAGTTAACGTATAAATGAGTGATTTTAAGAATTTTATTTGTATCACAACTTGGGGAATTTATGCAATTTTGCAATTTCGGTCTAATAAAGTGAAAATATAATAGAAAAAGGAGTAGAATTTGTTAAAAACTTAGTTTTTACCAAAAAGTGGAGATAACTGGTTTTTCCTTGCAGCCATAGATTTCAAACCACTCGACCAAAGTTCAAATCTCAATGACGTGCACATTTTTCATCGATTTTTTTTCGAAAATAATTATTCGCCATTTATCGTATTTCTCATAACTTTACCATATTTCCCTGACATCGAGCTCTTTAATTTAAGTGTCCCCTTCCCACCTTTTTATCTTTTAATATTAATCACTTTTAGCGAATCAAGCCGAAGATAGTGAATTCGTTCGAAAAATGTATAAGGCGAATCACTTTGGAATGCGAAAGGCTATTGGACTTGCGCTATCGCGTTTTTAAATTGGTGAATTTTAATTAATCCGCCTGTCACATAGGCAATTTCATTACGTGTGCAAAAAGATGAAGAAATAAAACGGCTGACGTATAATTAACGTTAATTAACATTACTCGAAATACCCATTGTTAGCTTTATATTTAGCTTATAGAAAATCGCGTTGCTATTCAACATGACACTGAGAACAATTGTGCTTGATTGATACACGGTCACAATAACTAACTCACGATATTTCAAAGCAAACACTGCGCGGCAATTTGCAGATAAGACGGCCAAATTAAATCATTGCAACGTTATTCCACTGTTCTGACATTATTCTCAAACTTCATAATTTGCTAATTAAACAATGCTATATCAGTTAAAATGCATTTCTGCATAAAATGAGATTTGATTCAATGGACATTTCTGAATCCAAAGTTTAAAATTAATTGATTGCTAATTAATTTTTAAGAATCTTTTAAAAACGAGTAAAATTAAATTATTAAAATGTTATTTTAGTTTATTCAACATTATATTCAAATATTTTTAAACGCATATTTTATAAAAAAAAAGTTTAATTTGATAAAGACTACCAAATCCAAAGTTCAAAATTAATTGATTGCTAATTGACTTAGGAAATAGTGAACGTCTCTAAAATCAAATCCATGCGATCTTATTTTACTCTTTATGATATTGTTATCAAAGTTCTTAATTTTAAATTATTTAATGAATCCCAATTTCAATCAATTAAAATGTATTTCTGTATAAAACGAGATTCAATTTGACGACGATCTTCAAAACCAATGTTGAAAAATAATTGATTGCCAATCGACTTGGGCGAGCGTAAAAATCGTCTTAAAAGTGGGGTTATCAAACTCGGCAGTTTATTCGTCGAAATCGAAATAAAGATCAGGGGGGGGGGTGATCGGGAGGGGGGTGGTATTGAAAGAAGGTAAAAAATGCAGGCTATTCTAACAAGTTTAACGAAAGGAGTTGGTACTTGGACTAAGGAGTTTAGTAAATAAACCAGTTTATACGCTTATGCGCAAGATAGCATTAAGGCGCGCGATGCGCGCTGACATTTCAATTTCCCCCGAGACCCCGGCGATCCCGAGGAAATGATGTTTAAACTTTATTTTATTCGGCCGTGAAGAGTCCGCGCTTGTAATTGCCTGTTAGGCAAATGCTAAATTATATATTATACTTAACTTTTATTTTCCAAATCGCATCGAATGCAATTCCAGGCCGACGCAAACATGCCCCCTCCCCGCTCCTTGTATTCCCCACTCTTCCGACCCGCGTCATTTCAATTTCGCTTGCTTTTCAACTTTCGACCGTTGATTCAAGTTTTATGAAAAGTTTCTTTTTTTTTTTTTTTTTTTTTTTTGTTCATTTTATTTTCCTTTCTTTTATAAACATTTTCGCGCCCACGATGCCTCTCTAATCAGTGTTAGCGTTCTTCTTCATGACAAAAAATACGTACCAATGAG
>JABFOV010004491.1:0-13836 GCA_022817685.1 Aradophagus sp. ZL-2020 | reverse complement strand
ACGTAACACTGTAAAATTTAAATAGATTTGTATAATACATTGCTAGAAAAGTGTATAAGTATCTTAAATAAATAAATAAATAATGTAATATAATCTTACGATTGAGGAACACATCCAATAGCGAATCCAACTAATCCTCTGAGTAAAAGAATCCAAAGAAAGTTCGGAGCAAAAGAACTTAAGAATCCATAATAAAAGAGTAAAACTCCACACAAAGTTAACGATCGCTTGCGACCATATCTTTCACTCAAATTATTCCAAAAAGTCGAACTCAGCATCATACCTAAAAACACAACCTGAGAAAGCCAGTTTTTTAATTACTTTTTCATCTTTAAAAATATATATATTTGCATTATATTATATTGTATAGTTATTACCGTGGTTGTTAACGCTTGTTGATATCTGGAAATGCCCCAAACACAATGCAATGTGGGACTGAGAATACTTAGGATTGTCATTTCCATACTATCAGCCATCCAACAAAGACCAGTAAACAATGATAATTTCACTTGGAATTTACCAAAACCTAATGAATTGATTGCTTGACTTGCTGTAAACGTATCTGTAAAAGTATAAATAATATTTAAATAAATTTTCACATGAAATATTAAGTGAAGTAGTTTTGTTGAAGCAATACATACCATAGAAATAAGAAATGGTAAAGTTAATATTGTTAGTTCCAGAAAACATTGCAGCAGTGTTCCAAGTGCAAAAGAGGATAAATAATAAGCTAGAAATAAAATAATAGACACAGTGTCCGAGAGTAAAAGAATTTTTATTGAGTGATTTGTATTTACAAATTGTATTAACAAAGTATTAGTAGCTTATCTAATAATTTTAATATATTTGCAAAATATAATTACACATTTTTTATTACTAGTTTAATTAACAAGTATGTACTTCTAAGTTGATAATAGACAAAGTATCTTTAAATTTTAAATCAATCATTAGAAACAAATTAGCCCCATTGAGTTGAATAAACATGCAATTAAGAGACAAATATTATTTCCTTTGATGAACATTGTAATTTTGATAAAAATTGTATAACTTAGATGTTAATACAAGACTTATTAAAAAATTACCAACTATGCATATATATTACAATAAATTAGAACCCGTAGTCCTGAAGAAGTTAAAATTTAGATCTAATATTATTAAGAACTACACATTTCTAAAGATATTTACAACGTTTATGACAGTTAATTTTTTATGTTATTATAATATAGTACTTTAAGTTTTATTACTCTTATAAGAAAATTGCTATTTAAATGACAAAGTAAATCAGAAAAAAATATGGTAGCACAAAAGTAACCAAAGTATATGTAAAAATGAATTTGTTATCATTTTTATATTTATACTTACTTACTTTGTCATATCAATAGACTTATATAATAAAATTAATGATTCCAAATTGTTTGATATAAATTGGTAATTTACAAATTAAACTTTTTTATATTAGCGTTATTTTTCGAACAAAACTTTTTACCATCAGGAATAACAGCGATCGAAGCCAATTCCATTGATCTATCAATGCTGTAATCACAGCTGTTATTATTAATTCCTTGTTGTGTCGGTGGAACATTATTGAGCTCCGAACCCCGCGATTCCTCAAGTTCCTGATATGATTCTGAGGATTTCCGCCCGCGTAAATTCGTCATTCTGCTCAAATGTTATATTCCAATGCTCAGTTTGAATGATAAAACATAAATTTGTTTTTGTCAGCTTATCAGTGACTCATGTGTTCCCCGTATCAAGCCTCGTTACTATTTCATGCTGATATTTAAAATAAATTATATTAACACGAAATATAACAATATAAACACGATAAAAAAAACGAAATCAATATAAAACACGAATTCACATCATTTGCAAATTTCTTCACTGCGTCGACAATTTCTTCATTCTCTTTCAATTACCAATCAATAATTGTAACAGTTTAATTTTTTATGTAAAGAAAAAAAAAAAGCAACACATGGCTACAAATTACGATTTTTTAAATGTTCTCTTTGCAAATGTCATAACTGTAATGAAAAAAATAGGCTTATTTTGTTTTGTTCACCAGTCACTGACATTGTGTGTCAAATTTTTTTAATATTCCACAAACATAACCTCAAACAAGAGTGTCCAACGAATCAATAAATTTGCGTCGAATCAAAGATACAATAAATGTTTACTATATAAACAAATCTACTGAAAAACAGTCATTAAATAATTATTATCACTTCGATTTAAACTTTTATCTAAGAATAAATATTTATATTTTGTAAAATACCATTATTACCTTCATTTTCTTATTCAAAAATTCCCGCCAGTATTCGCGTCGACGCCAGCAACCTCTGACAGCTAGAAGCGTCGTTAAAAATACGATAAGGTTGAAACAAAAATTTTGCTTTGAGAAACCTTTGACAAGAAGAATCTTTCAATTTTCTTTATTTATTTTCCTGCGCAAATTAGATCCAACTTTTGTCGAAAAATACGAATGGCCTTGAAAATCGATCGCGCAACGTAAAGTTCTCATTTCTGTCGCCCCAGCAGCCAGGTACTAAACAAATAATTAGGTTATTAATTCAACTGTTTTATTTCTTTGCATAAACTGTACTTTATTTAAATAAAAAAAGTCGCTTGATTTTTAATATCTCGTTGTTTCTAGTTTGTATTACTGTACTTTATTGTTATAGTTGTTGTTCTAGTTTACTTTTGTAAACGTTCTCATTGATTTTCAGTGAAAAACGTTGCTGATCGTCGACTGGAATACCGAAGGCACGGACAAAGGACGTTGTTTTGCCCGAGACGTGCGAAACTGTGATGCCCCGAGTGACAAGAAAAACGTGAAAGCGTCAGATTGAATGTGTCAAGCGACGATTTGGATTTCAAGCATGATCCAAACGGCAGCTAGTCGCAAGTTTGTTGATCACAATGCAAGCATATTTTCAAATAAGATTCGCAAAAAGTCGCCTTGATATTGTTACCTGAACTGAGCTCGTATATTTGTGACTTGTGGATTGAAAGCGTCGGAAACAAGAGTGTTTATTTGTGTACGAGTTTTTAAAGAAACGATTTCAAAATGAGTCACGTTGAGTATGATCTGGATTCCACTGGAGGACTCATGTCCGTAAGTATTTTTCTTTATTTACATTTTTTCTTTACTTTGCACATTTGATATTTTTATGTTTGTTATTCATATTTGTAATTGATTGTTTGGTTTACATAATCATTGTGTATAAATAAAGGATACAAGATTTTTCTTTTTTTCATCACTTGAAAAAAAAATTATAAAACTATAAAATTATAAAAATAAACAGTATTTTGAAAAGGTTTTATAATTTTTGTTTGTATCTAATTTTACATGAACAAATGATAATATTTTGGTTTATTTATTGTACATTGTTATTCATAATCCTAGAATTTCAGCTAAGGACAATAAAAACAATATTTTCTTATTGTAGTTTTAAGTATTCTTTTAATACATAACATGAAGAATTGAAAACTTGGGTAGGTTTATGTTAAAAATTAACATTTGTATTTGAGTTTCAAACATGTGATTTGAAATAATTTAAAATTTAAAATTATGGGCCCATAGTCTTGAGTAATTAAATAAAATTTATCTATTAATTTGCAGCAAATTCAGGCACTAATAGCTCCACCAATGTCTGATGATGCTAAATTAAAAAGTACGAAAAAAGAGAAGGAAGGGAAAAAACATGCATATTTTAAGCGGCCTGGTCGAGGACACAATCGAGATTTGTGCGACGCTTGTCAAGATGGTGGACAATTGATTTGCTGCGACAAATGTCCAGCTTCTTTTCATTTGTTATGCCAGTAAGTTAAAATGATCGTTTAATTTAACGATAAATTATTTTAATGTATTTAATGTGTATGTATTTATAAGTATTTGATACAGATTTTTCTATGTTTAATTATTGATGAATTATCATTTAGCATTATTATCATGCATTTTAATTTCATTCAGTTCACAAAAAGAAGTTATGACAAGTAAAGAATATTTGAATTTGGTAATTCTATGTTTACATACAGGTAATAGAAGAAATCGTATTTTTGTGTTTTAATTGATGTTAAATAGAACTTATATATTTCTGTTTCAAATTTGTCTTCATTTTCATATTCATACTTCAAATTATTGATATTTATACGAATAATATCTATATATTTTCCGTATACTTTTAAGTAAATATGAATAAAGAATAAAAAAATAAAACATCATAAAAAAGTCACATCACAACTGTTTGTAGCTAAAAATTAATAATAATATTAAATTTTGTTTGATGACAATTTTATTAGATTGTTATGAATATAAATTATTTTCCAATGTACTATAAAGTCTAATTTTTCAGTAATCCACCTCTTAATCCTGCTAACATACCCAATGGCGAATGGTTGTGTAACGCTTGCAGGAATGCAGCTAAAAACGATGGAAATGATAAAAATAAGAAAAAGAAAAGTGCACTAGAAATTTTGGCTTTCGCTGCATCGCTCATGAATCCTCGAGAATTCGAGCTCCCTAAAGAATTGCAGATGCCAGCTACATTTCCTGGCACTGATAAAATTCCTATTCATAACAAAAAAAGCAAACACTCATCTTCCAGTGCTAATGGTATAGAATAACAATTTTAATCATACATTAATCAATCTAAACTGTTTGTTTTGAAACTTGTTTAATTAGTTTTTCATTTTCTTTTTAATTCGAACAATTTCTTCATTGTTTCTTAGATAATTCTAGTAAAATTAATTTGCTTGAGTTTTTTTAACGTTTATTAGTGATGAAAATTGAAAAAATATAATTTAATAACAAATATTGTAATCAACGATGATTTTTTTTCTTACTAGAACACAAACATAAAAAGGTTAAATTATTTAACAAAAAATACCGTCATAAAGTAATGAATTAATGAAGTAATAGTATATTCAATTTTATTTTTATTAATAAATAAACGCTGAAAACTCTAAAACCACAAATAATTTACTTTTTTTAATTAACAGCAGATAAAAGTCACTGCCTGGATAGTAACTTACTAGTTCCTTTACCAGCACGGTTGTGCTTTGAATGCAGTCGCAGTTGCAGAAAAGCGCCGTTGGTTTCCTGTGACTACTGTCCATTATATTTTCATATGGACTGTCTTGACCCACCCTTGACTGCCTTCCCAACTGGTCGCTGGATGTGTCCAAATCATGTTAATCATTTTTTGGACCATAATTTATTAAAAACATGTCGCATGACTGAGCGCATTAAGTTATGGGATAAATATGCACAAGGCAGGGTGGACCAACATTCGGTAAAGCTGGATTTTCTAAGGAAGGTTCGCAGGGTACATCCAATGTTTAGGATAAAAACTAGAATGGCCTCAAAACCTAAAGTCATAGTACCGCCCGCGATAAAGTATCATTATGAAAATCCAGCACCTTTGGATGCGCCTCAATTCTTCAGAAGCAACTGGATTATTAGACCGGTATTAAGAAAAGAAAAAGAAGAGACAAAAAGTATAGAAAATAATTTAGGTAATGTCAATGTTTTCTTAGAAAAAAAATTTTTCAAAGCAATTGTAACAATTGAAAGATTACTATGATATATTGAGCATTAGTATGGGATTATTGAATATATTTTCAACATTTTATTTCGTTCTTTTTCAGAAGACAGTAATGACGTCGAAATGACCGAAGTTCCTAGTGTTCCTGAAAAATCTGAGGATCATGATACGATTACGAAGTCTGAAACTGCCGACAAAGAAGACGAAGAGGATGTAGTTTTGAAAAATGAAGTATTCACAAAAAATGATACAGATGATGATAAGTCGAAGCAAGACAAAACTGTAGATAATGGCGTGAAAAGCTTAGAATGTAATAAAAATGAGACTGAAACGAAAGATGGCAACAGCGATAAGAAAAATGGGTGCCAAAGTGTAGATATTTTCGATGAGGATTTGTATAAAAATATGGGATATAGTGTTAAGGAAGGTGTTCAGTTGTTAGAAAGGCCAGTGTTGGAAACGTTAGCTATGCAGAGATTGGATCAAATTTTGAATCCTAGAGACGAAAGTTATACCCCTATCAATCGTAATGTCAGGGCTCGCGCAGCCTTGTTTCCTATTAGCCAGGAAGCGGGACCCCCAGCATTCATGAATTACAAGACTTTTACCATTGGAATCGGCTCAAACTGTGATTTGCCGCTTTCTCGATATGGCCATTGTGATTTAATTTCGTCGAAACATGCTGTAATTTTTTATGATGAGGTAAACAATAATTATGGGTACATTTGATTTTACAAATATTGTACTTACAAATTATGATTCTCAATCGAATGATTATTAATTAATTATGATTACGTCGATTTATCTCAAGTTTCAAATTAGTAATATTTATATCATGTCTAACTAAAATTTTATTCTAATTTTGAATTGTTAAAAAGTTGAACTTATAAAAATATTGAACTTTGTTCTTATTTTACCTGTTTAGACATCACAAAGATATGAATTGCTCAATTATGCCGAGCACGGCACAGTTGTGGATGATGTTTTATATTCTTGCAATTACATCGCGCAGCCAGTTGCCGTGAAGAAGAAAAAAGAGAAGGACAATTGCTCAAGATTGAAGGATCATGATCCTAGTAATGCGATTCGGGATATAATCAGTAAATCAAAAGCCGCGATCAAATCTAATGAGGAACCCATGCAGTGTGACGTCAAGCAGATAACATGCAAATGCGCGAGAAAGATGTCACTGCTGTCGAATCTCAATGATTTACAAGAGGGCTGGGAAAGCAGTGCCATCGTGCAGCATGGCTCCATCTTGTCTTTCGGTTGCCTCGTTTTTGTATTTCACACATTAGGAATTTACCAAATGCCATAAGCTGCGTACTAAAAGTTGATCTGTAAAACAAGATTAGAATTGCGAATTTATCGGCTGTTAACGATTTAAACATTTGTTTCATTTTCTATTTACAATGTGTTATTTCAAAATTATCAATATTAATTACAAAAATAGACAAAAATGAAGAAAAAACAAAGCAAAAAAAAAATAAAAACTTTAGCTTGATATAAATTATTTGAATTCATTAGGACAGTTTGATTTTCAAAGTTACAATTCTTCTATTCACCGATATATTATTGATTTAAAAATGATTGATCTTTTTCTTATTCAGTATAATTTCAAAAGATTAATTTTTTATTTTGAATGAAGATATGTACTAAACTTTAATCTTTGCGAAATTAAGATCAATTTTGAATCTTAATGGATATGACACATATTTTCAATGTTACTTTTTTTATGAAACATTTTAAACATTTTATATTTATATACGTATATATATATATTTATATACGTAGAGCGAAATATAATTTATGAAGTTATGTTGACGTGTTAAAAGTGCGAAGGAGTTTTTCTTTTCTTAATTGAGCGGCATCTGTAAATGTTTCATCGATAAATGTCTATATCCCGTCAGATTTATTTTTTTCTATGCAAAGTTAGTAGTAATAGCAATAGCGTAGTCGATATTGTGTTGTAAAAAGCGATGTACAAATTAATTAAATTGTAATCGATCGAACATTGTGTTCAACGTCCACGTGACAATTTCTGTAAAATACAAACGAAACAAGTAAACGGCAAAGTTTTATAATGCATTCGTGCACTTTATTAACTCATTTACATGACAATTTAATAATAATAAATAATCTTAATCTTAAGTCTAATAGAGTCTCATGCCAACTGCAAAATAATCGCATTGCGTTCGAGAAAATCCGTCCGCTTGTTTGTACATTATCGCTTAGTTTTAAAAGCATTTACCTAATACTTTTCGCTATGTTTTTCTTTTTCTAATTTTATTTTCCTTACTTTACTTATTTATTTTCTTTCGTGCGTGTTTGATCCACGAGCAAATGCATTCATTTGCACGTATGAATATCGACGTTTTTGATGCAAGTCTTGCATTGAACCACGCAGCACCAGTGAAACTTGCAGTTGCACCTCTCGTCGATCGTGGTCTTTTGTGTATTGTAGCCGCGGCCGCAGCAAAGCAGTCGGCAGCCGTCAATGCCGGACGATGTTCTGTTGCAGAGTCTCCCTTGAGTACCTGAATAAACGTCGAGCAAGAGATACGTTAAATCTTTTTCAAATTGAAATACTTTTCAACTACGAAAAGTACTTTCCGAGCAAGCCCGTCCGAAAAAAGAAGAGTTCGAAAAAGGACCAACTTCTCGAGCGAACTTTTGTGCCAGATATAAAAAAAGGGGCAAAAATTATTTCCTATATAGTATACATCACTATTAAGCGCGAGTATCATTCGCACTCAGTTTATAGCGACTTCAGCCTACTTGAATCTTCTTTTCCTTGTTTAATTACTATTTTTTTGTTTATTATATTAACGTGCATGTGTTTATTTTTCAATGTCAACTCGATTGACTTATTACAAACTTTTCTTCAATTTTGAATTGTGTTCTGCTTGACCACACGAAGAAACATTATAATGAAAAAATTACTGTACATATTGTAAAATTGGAATACTTTTAAAATGCTTGGAATTAAACTGTACCATGTGTGTTGGAAACATTATAATAGATCTCCGACATTTTATTATATACACTCAGAAAATGTCATTAAACTTTACATTTAAAATAGTATTTTGGATCTATTAAGCATGAAATGGGTAATATTTAAGATGGAAATGTAAATTTTTCGATTTTTAGTAGTAAAATGTTGTGTTTGCACACTAAATATTACCCTTATTATTCATAATTGATCTAGGTTATTCTTTCAACAATACAATTTAAGGACACATTTTTCTGAATATATCTACTGATATCTTTAATCTGTATATATCTGTGCATATGTGTGAATTAATTGCAAAGAATTCGGCGACGGGCGCGCAATTGAAATTATTAAGGGATGTGTATACCAAGCGAACCCATGGTAAGATTTGGCAAACAATAATTTGGCGAGTCATCTAAATAAACCAGATCGTTTGCGGTGGGCAAAGTGTACCGAGGATCTCGTATTGACAGTCGACCTCGTTTATTCACCCGCACTTCCGTGGCTCCGTCATATTTGTCCATCAAATAATCACCTGCAAATCAAATATTTTTCTCGTTAGTTTTAGTTTCCAATCTTAGAGAATGTCAGGTAAACTTGTGATTATGAGAAGATTTAATTTTGTGGAAATATATTTTAATGAAAACGTTATGATGTGCATTGTACAAGTGGGTTATGCCTGAAAAATGTTCGAAATTATTGAATAAATATCAAGGACGTAAAATGTAATAGATGTGCAATATTTCACTGTGATTTTTAACATTTTCAGTTTTTCATAATACATTTTATTTTCATGTTGGATAATATTTGTATAACAAAATTTAAATTTCAAGTACAAGCACTGTAAGAATAAAGTTCTACTTGGAATGCCAATAAATATTGTTGTTTGAGATTCAAAAATTTCGTTACTTTAATATTAAAGTTAAACTTCAATTTCACAGTATATTTTCATTTGATCAACATTTTTAGCAAAATATCGGTGTTCGAATTTTTATTAATTTGAACAAGAAAACAATAAAGTCGAAAAAATGTTTATCCAAATTCCATACATTTTTCTCCCCGGACATTTATCCAAGGGTTTTCATTCAATTGAGCGCAAAATGAGCGCAAAAGTGAACGGCGCAAGCAGCCGCAGAAAAGTGCCATTAAATGAACATCATTTTTCAAGCCCTCCTCAGGATTCGGGCGAACGGCTTAAAAAATGGAAAGACTCAATAAAGCCACCGACGATTCGCAACGTGCTCGTTCGGCTCGCCAGAATTATGGCGTCGCATTAATTATAACAGTTTACAAAGCTCGGAAATATCGCGCACTTTACTTTTTGGAACCGGCGATTAATCAATGGCAAACCGAGGACTTATCTCGGCTTTGGGGCAAGGCGTCTAAGATAATGGATAAAAAAATAATAATAATAAACAAAATTAAATAGCAAAAATAAAGTAAAATATAAATAAAACACAACGAAGTGTAGAAAAAGAAAGAGACCCAAGAAAGTGAACGCGAAAAATGTGCAAAACATTCGACCGATGCGAGAGAAGAAACTGCCCGGACGACAGGAATTCGCCTATTTCCGCTGATATATGAGGCAAGACAAAAAGGCGGGAAAAAAACGAAGGAAAAAAAAGGACGTGCGGCTTATACCGACGTTCCTTTGTATTCGAAAAAGGTACTTGCCGCATCACGACTAAATCCGTATAAAACTCTTTCATTTGAGTCATAAACTTGTCTTTAAAATCTGTCATATAATGAATATAATAAAGCGTCATTCGGCGTTCTTTTTTCTTCTTTTATTATTATTTTTTTTCATTTTGTTTTACGTCGCAAAAATGTTGCGTATGCAAAAAAAAATTCTTTCCAACGGCAGCGTTACCGAATTCGCATTTATACGCTGAATCGAGGCGAAAACGAGACGTTTTTTCTTCTTACTCTTCTCTTTTCCTTTTGGACCATGTTTATAATGCGGTTCTTGTCTTTTAGCTTGGCAAAATTTTTTAGTCAGTTACTTATTAAATATTTTTGTATTAAATACATGGGCCTTTTTTTATAACGTAAAATTTTAAAACGAAATGAATTTGTTGGTCTTTTATGTAAAATTACAAGCTGAATAACGGAGTGAGGAAAAATTTGTTTGCTAAAGAATGTAAATGTTATATTTTTTAGGATTCATTCTGTAAGGGTAATTTTAAACATTATTACTAAGAATATGTGACAAATTTTCTTTCCGCAATTTTTGCACAATCTGCTCTTTTTGCATAATCATCATTCCATAAATTAATTCTTTCTTCCATTTTTATTTTAAGCTTCATTTAAAATGTTTGCAACTTTTTATCAGCTTTGTGAATTCATTAAATGCGATTTTTGCAAAATATTAATGTTTTTGTGTAAAAAATAAATTGTTTCATAACTTTTTTCACTACAAATAATCGTTTGATTCTAGGTCTAGACGCTTTTGAGTTACTTGAGGAAAATGTAGAGAGGAAAAATGTGGGCTTTGAAAAAAAAAAAAAAAAACAAAGAAAAAAAAGTCGGAAAAATCCGCGAATGGTGTAATTCAGCGAGAAAAGTAGGAAAAATTGATAAGGAATGCATGCCGTTGCGCGTGAGTTGCAACGCGTTTGAGCGAGATAGCTGTAGTAACTCCATATAACGCACGCCGGAAGGTGACACGGCCTATATTCTCGCACAGAAATATTTTCCTAGTTAATGTTATGCCGAGAGATATTCCGCATAGTTGCGAAAAGTAAAATGACGGTCGGCGCTGTTGTTCGCTTTTTGTCTGCTGCAACTAAGCGCGTTGTTGTAACTAAACGTTAATAATTTTCCGAAAATACAACTTGCAATAGTTATGATTTAATTTGTCTCTAATTTGGTTGTTCAAAGAATTTTCCACATCAATTAATACGCCATTCATTTTATCCCAATTTTATGTTTTTGAGCGTATAAACATAAGAAAAAAATATTGAAAAATTTTTTAAAGCTTGAAACCTGTTCGTTTAAAATATTATTTTAAGTAAAATTCAAAATTAGTTGTAAAAGTGACATGACGATTAAAAGAAAGTAATAATTATTGAACTGGTCCAATTAAATGTTTGTTTAAATTTTGTAATAATTTTTATAAATTATTAGACTTTATCACAGACTGTTTTAGATTTTGATCCTTTTCAATATTTATTTAAATTAATTTACATTACTGGATTTTTTAAAATTGAATGTTAATATTTCTAACCATTGATACTATAATTGTTTGAATACAAATCATGTTCCTAACAAAACATTAAAGTGTACTGTATGTAAAGTTTACACACTGTTGGGCATCGCGTAAATTCTCTATCTAAATATTCGACGATGACGGGTGGTGGTAGTGTTTTATTAACCCTTTAGGTCAATGCGTCCATTATTATTAGACACGGTGATATCGCGTGTTTAAATAACAATATTAAATAAAGCATTGTTTACGAAATGGAGAACGGATGAAAGTTTTTAATGTTGCAACGGAAGCTAGCTTTTTCATTAACTGAAGGACGTTTTAAAAGTGTCTTTTATTTCTTAAACGTGTACTACAAAATACTTTTTTACAAAGTGAATATAAAAAGTATTTTGCAGAAACCACCTTGGGGTTTTTCCAAAAAAAAATTGTCTAATAAATAAAAATTTACTCAGCGCTTGTTTTTCTCTGTATATGTAATCTTTAAAAGAAAATTTTCTAAATATGAAGTTTGGTACTAAAATGGTTCTGAATAAGGATTTCAAGTCAAATTATAAAGTAAGGTAATTGAAACGACACCACATTCTGAAAAATGTAGGATTGTAGTCGTAAATATACAATTACAAGATCAAATAATAAAAAGATCTGTTTCAGTGTAAGATCATATTTTGAATTCTTTGTATATTTTAAATGGCTAAGAATTGTAATGTATTATTTTATAACTACCGATATCTCTAAAAGAGCTGAGCTGTTGCCAGCAAGTCATCAGGCTGCAGCTCCCGGATACCCCATGGCACTTGCAAGTCAACTTAGCTTTTCGGATCACAGCCTAAGACACACAACAATATTATCAACTCAAATTATCTGCAAACGAGAAAAACTTTTACATTAAATAGAATCAATTTTACTATGTTTAATAGTTCTTTTTATACGCCAAGTCTGTTAAAATGCAATAAAAGATAATTTTGTCATGTTTTTTTTTATTTAAATTTTAATTTATTGATTTATCAATTAAAAATGTATAATGTGAAGTACTATCAATAACTTTTCATGTAAAAAGAGAAAGAATAAAAAACGACAGTACAAACTCACAACTTAAAGATACTAGCAGGTAGATATAGGAAGCAAATTAAAAAAAAAAAAGGGAGAAAACAGAAATGACGAATGAAAAAAACAGAAAAGAAAAAAAAAGAGAGAAAAGTGGTAACTACAATATTGTTAATTAAAACGTGTTGTATTTCATCATTTAGTACGGCGCTCTCTTACCCTCCGACCGGCCTCGTTGTTATGGAGATTCATGAGGCTTCTACTCTGTTTTCTGCTGCCCCTTCTGAATTTGCGTTCGCGCTCTCGCACGTCGATGAATGCCTGCGCGAATCTGGAACAAACGGATAATCAATGCATTTTTCGAAGTCGGGGTGTTCCCCGACCCCAGGTTGATATTTTTTTCTTCCTTTCCCTCTTTTACTTGTTCTTTTTTGTTTCATTTTGTTCGCCTACCATACTGCCGGCCTTTTTGTTCGCATTCCGAAAAGTTGATTTCGCGAAACTTGTCAGCGGCCACGCGAATCACGCAAAGCGCAAATTTACTCTTTATTTCGCGCCAATGTAACTATCAATCAATTTTCATCTCGGCGGCGGAGCGCGTTTCCGCATTACACACCGCGGTTCCCCGCTGAATTGGTGCAGATTGCTATGAATTGAAAAATGAAAAAAAAACCGCATTTGTGAAAACTCGACAACGCGGTGCTCTTATTTCCCCCTCTCTCTATTTTTCTCTCTATTTTTTTATTCTACTATTCCTATTTTATTTTTTTTTTTTTTTTTTTTTTGATCCAATCCCTATTTTTTTAAACAATTTAAACTTACGGCAGATTCGCATGGTTAGATGCCGGTGGAGGCCCGAAGGATTAAAAAAAAGTAAGGGCATCGAACGACGAATAACAATACACTAAGGCACGACACGCCACATCAAATGATAGACCTCACGACATGAGTGTGAGGCGACTCGCAATCTGCTGTGGGTAGCTGTGCCATGGTTACTGAGTTAGCGGACATCAGAGATCAGTCTCTATAGTATGCTGCATAGGCTGTGG
>JABFOV010004490.1:0-13837 GCA_022817685.1 Aradophagus sp. ZL-2020 | reverse complement strand
CGTCTGTCGTCGTAACTCACCACACCTAGACCGCCGCCTAGCTCGACTGTGCGTCGTTGCATCATTATGTTGTCTATTGGTTATGTCTCTTGTTTTTTTCTTTTTTCATCTTTTCCTTTTCTTCGGCTGCGTTATTTGTATATTTTTTTCTGACTTCGGTTTGTAGATCTCCATTTTTCCGCCTTTTTTTTTTTTTTTTTTTTTTTTTTTTTTTTTTTGTTCTTAAATACGAGAATAACATTAGGTGACGTATCGTGAGTTTACATAACTTCATAGCGGTAACATTCGTAGGTCTTCTTAAGTGGTTGTAACAACAACGAGATCTAACGCGACGCAACTAGTTGAGTATTCTTGAGTTACATTGTGCAGTAAATTCCAGAGAAATTTCAGCCATCGAAGAAAAACAAACGAAAAGGACAACGGCAACGTGACGCACGGAAAAGATACTAGCCGTTTTTGAAAAAACGACACGTCGTGCTCCCGATAGAAGTCGTTTTCCTTATTGATTCACGGCGACGAATGCTTTGCGGAAACGCCTGCTGGAATGCTCCGCCGGCACGGGAGTTCCCGGAATCAAAGATTTTCACACGGCGACGAAACGTCAAGGCAGTTTTATTTGATTAACGCGAGGACGCATAACTGAATTTCGCCGGCCGAAGTTTGTGATGAAGCACCGCGGTAGTTGGCCGTCAACGTTTTCGTCAAATCACTCGCTAGTTACATATTTGTGGACGATTGAAGAAAAGCGACGAGAGAGGCAACGAAAAAGGGAAAAGAAAAAGAGATAGCAACGAAGAAGAGAGAGGAGGGGAGAATAAAAAAAGAAGATTCAAAGCGCGGAGTTGGAGAAAGAAAAAGAAGGTCAGTCGAATGGAGCATGAAATTCTTCGTAGGAGCTGTCACCTTCTTGTTATCTTTTTGTACCTTATGTTCCCGGTGCGAACTGTTTTCCAATATAAGCGGGGGGACGCTTAACGACGATTACGTACCCGCGGAAACCGGAATCATCACCAGGAAGAAAAGGAGCCTCACGTTTCCGAGGCCGTCCACAATTTTGGTACGTGCGCCTTAATTACCAGTCCAATCAATTTTGTCCGCTGCTTACTTGCCACTCCTTCCACGCGCATGCGCCACTTTTTAACGCCTCCGCTTAATTGACTCGAAATTAATTAACGTGTTTCATGACGCAGCTGATTTTCGGCCTGGGCACGCCCCTGCAATTGGAGCGCGAAAGCCTGATCGTGGGCGCTTTCGCGAAATTCATCTTCACCTTGCCCACGAATGCGAGCTACTTTACTGAGCCGGGCGTTCAGTACTTGCGGGCGAAGAAAAGCCGCTGGAGCATTTACAAAGCGGCGCAGCGATTGGTACAACTTTATGGATTCAGCGGCAAGAGCTGCATTCTTCGAGCCATCTGCGAGGCGGCCTTCGCTCCTTTCAATATCGATCATGGCTTGTTCGGTCAACTGGCTCAAACGATTTTGTCGTAAGTGTCACTGTCGAGCCAAGCCAAAGCTCAAAAATGCAATTTTCCTACGTTGAAACTTGTAAAAATATTCTGTAAATTTACAGTTTACGTGCTGTAAAACGGAAGTTGATCAGCCAGGCTCTCATAAGGATATATTTATATTTATATACTTACGTTCAATGAAATTAGATCTAATCGAAACATTTTTAATTTGCCAGATGAAGTTTCGACTAAAATAATAATGAGAAGCATACGATATTGTTTTTTGCAAATTATTTGGACTTGTTCCAACGTTGTCTGTATTAAACGATTGGAAATGATAATAATCATGGAACAATTGAAAAATTAATATCGTCAGTTCTTTCGAATACTATATGAATATATACATTCTATTTTTACATATAACTTTTTCGTCCAGTTAACATTTCATTTGTAATTTTACAGGCCATCCTCCACAAATGAACCCTTCGATGAATACGACGACCAAGAATACCTTGCTGCCGAATTATCGGGCAAAAGTGACGGCCGAAATTGCCACTTTTTATATCCGGATTGTGAAAAAAGTATTCTCAGTTTGTTTTCCTTTGTCAATCCGTAGTTGCTTGTAAAACATTATTATATATGCGTGTAATATATCAATTTAATTTGTCACTTAAGGCCAGAAATATAGTTACCGATTACGTCACTCTCATTACGTCGTTACTTTCTTTTACTTCTAAGAAACAATGAGAATTATGTTTTTAATGGTTTAAGCATTTTTGAATTTTACGTTCAAAGACGGCGTGGTTAAAAAAATAAAATTGAAAAATATTGAGCTTCCATTGAAACGTGCATAAAAGCACAGTTTTCAACATTTAAGCAGGTGTCAGTGTCACGTTTTAAATCTTTTTTTTCTCAGTTTATTTTCATTCATAAGAATTTATAATACATAAGTATAAAATGAGTTTCATTCCAGGATGATGACCTTTGTGAAGAACGTGAAAACGTGATCGACAAAAGAAATAACAGTTCTGGTGGCGTGAACCAACAAAATAAAAAGAAAACATACATTGAAACGACGGTATGAAAAATTGCAACGTGAAAAATTAATTGTTGCAATTCTGTGGGCGATATCCTAAACATCGCAGCTACTATTACTGGTTTCATACTATACGTTGCGATCTTTCATTTTTCCGGGTCTATGCGAGACGCATTTTCATTGCGCTATATAAAAATGCAAGAAAATTGACGGTTATGCCCACGCGACGAAAACATATTCTTAAAATATATTTAAAATACATTTTTAAATGAAGTTTATAAATTTCGGCAAGACATTGGGTATTACAAGTACATTAAATACATATTTATGAAAATGTAAATGTAATAGGAGAGAAGAGAAATAGAAGAGAAGAAGATAACAGTTATAAAATTATCTAAATTAAATATAAAATATTTATAATTTCAGAAATAGTGAAATATACTTGAGTTAAAATTGGCATGAATTCATTCACGGTTGACAGCTTTTAAGTTACGAGTGCGTGACGTAGACATTAATGTCAAGTTACATATCATTACGAAGAATTAATACGAGTAAATAAATCAAGTAATGAGTAGGCGCAATCGGGATAAATACGAGTGCAGTTGTCTCCACTTTTACCTGCTTGCTCTGCATTTAAATATAAATCGTCGACTTCGCAACTGCTTGAGAGCTTATTGTTAGGCGAATCTTCAGACGGACTAAAGTTTGAACAATTGCAGTATTAGTTCATATTACGGAAACCGTACTTTTTTCATTTTATATTCTTTCTTACTGAATTCATAATTGCCATAGTAATAATATAATAAAAAACAAAATTAATTTTGTTACATTTCCAACTGTTGGTAACACAATTATTGCAACGAAATAGTGAATTTACTTACGTAAAAAAAAGGTAAATAATTTTAGACATCACATCGGAGTCAGTTTTATCTAGAGGAATTGTCGCAAGTTCACAAATTGTTCTAAGAAGACACTCTTTGCCATTTTTCCAGCCGCGTCTGAAATGTAAATAAGAAAAGTTAATTTCTCCAAGTTCTTTTTACTTTTAATGTGCCATTTGTAAAAACAAAAATCATATGAAACTTATGAAAACACTACTGTCAATTTTGAAGGTTTAAAGTATTGAAAATGGTGTAATTATATAATTTACTCGTCAATCGTGCGTTCCAACGATGTGTATAAATCTTGCAAACCGAGATCCCGAATTCTACTCGTTGATAAAATAGTTGACTCTAACTGTGAAAGATTCCACGGTAAGATATAATTGAATTGGAAGCCCAATGAAAATACAACGCCTCCTTCATCGTTCTTCTCAATCGGCATCGAGACCCCAATAGTAATCTAGAAACGAAATGTTTGTAAAGATAAAAGCTAGATTACTTTCATTTTTTTACCGTCAAAAATTTTGATTGGAAACTTTTTATTTAATGCATAACAAAGCAAGTTAAAAAACCTTTTATTAAAACTGTTTAAACAATAGCTTACCTGGAGAACTGTATTTTTCGGAAAAAGCAAAACTCCGTTGCTTGGCTTCAATACAATCCCAACGATCAAAAATATTGTGAGCAGAAGTAGGCGAAGTAACATTGCAAGCGGAAAGCATCAAAAAATGGTGCCAAAGATTGTACAAAATTGTATAATATTTGTACAATCGAATAGCTTCGAAGCTATAGAATCAAGTACTGAGTCGTGTCGTGTAAAACACTCAGTCGTTTATTAAACTTAAAATGCATCGCAAACGATTGCAAATATCGCCATTAACAATTTAGCTTTTCACTTTTATGTTTAGACTTTCCATTTGCAGCTACCTTGGGGTACCACGACAAGTGCATACGAAGGATACATAATTGCACACAAGCTTACGTATATTACGTCCGCAAATTGTCGCGAAAATTCAGTCGCGTGTAAATCACCTTTGATTCGGTGACAAATTCTTCTCTCATTGAAATCCCAGTGCCAAAATAGATGCGATGCAATTGAAATCACATTTCTTTTGGCTTTCGCTTTTTTGTTTAGACGAATGTTGGACTTGCCACGTTGAAGTCCAACGGATTCGTCGTGACGAATTACCGATAATTTACCCTTTCGGTGGAACTTTTAAGGTGCTTAAATTCCGTAAATCTATTTTACATGCAATATACGTTATTGTATATAAAAAATAGTAATTTTACTTCTTAAAACATATTTCTATTCTGCCAAATTGCCATTTATATTTTTAGTTAATTATTGGAATCAGCGTACCCCTTAACGTGCCGGGCCGAATTCTTTCGTACGCACACAATTTTCAGTTTCAATACCCTTTGCCAACTAACGCGTCCCTATTTTCCCCGATATACTCGAGACGACGACGCCGGAGTATAATTTCCAAAGAACGATCTCTAGTGTACCGATTACTCGAGCATGAATGGCAAAGGTAAGCTTAATTGCCTATTGATTGTTAATCGTTGCAGTAATCGACGGAAATACAAATAAAAGTGAGAAAAGAAGCAAAAAGCATCAGCAACTACATCATCGTTCTAGAATTAAACGATTCAAGTCTTGACATACTTAACAAAAGAATCGTTCAGTTGTTATCAAAAGAGACAAGTTCAATAATTTGTTATTGTTTATATCAATCGATTTTATCGGAAAATTATTGTATTACGTTTCATTTTTTACAAGTTCCCAACAACTTTAGCATTAGCCGTCCAAAAAAGTCCTCCATCATTGCGAAAAATTTATACACTTGCAGAAACAAGAAGTAGAAAAAAAGGGCTTGCATAAATAAAGTGTTCTCTTCTTCTAACAGGCATGGGGTGAAAGGTCGGGATTGCATGAAAAGAAGCATATGCGAGTCTACGTGGATGACACTGAAAGATGACGGACTTGTAGGGGAGCTTTTATACGTGTTGCTGACGTAAGTCTGCGGCTTCTTTTATTAGTATCATTTCCAATAAAATTTATGAGTTTTGTACGATTTTATTGACAGTATGTTTGCGTACACATGTTTCCTGCACTCTGCATTTTTTTATGAGTATATCTTTTTAAGCGTTCGGGAGAATAATTTAAAACAATACGGGGTGATAAATTTGGCAATAAATAATAAAACAAATAATAACGTTTCAATAATAAGGATGACAATGATAATAATTGATAACAAAATGATTCTGAATAATAAAAGTCATAGAACTCAACTTTTGTTAATTTTTGGAAAATTAAGAGGATTAAACAAAATATACCAACATTTGAACTTGTACTGTCAAATATGTTCAAACTTTTCGTCGGTATTGTATATTCATTTGTAAAAAAATTTAAAAGAAACGAATTTTATCATTTTATCCGCGACAGTTGTCTTTATTAAAAGATATCTGCATATTTCAGGCCAAACTACGGGGGAGGATTATTCGTGAATCAAGATTATTTAAGAGCAATGGAAGCTGGCAGACGTGGAGACGATTGTCTCCAGTTATACGCCTCGTGTCCAAAAGGATATGGAATTTTTGATATGTTCGACACTAATGAAATTACCACAAATTAATCCCAGACAAGTTATTCACACAATATTAAACTTATCTTAAATAACTACTCTTGAGTGACATATATTTGAATAATATGTACCTAACATTCAACAGTTTGATGTTTTGCAATGTTCGTATTTTTGCTTCTTATGCATAATTAATTCAAAGACCACTTTTTTAACATAGATTCAGGACAAGATGAAAAAAGTGCGTCGCAATCTTCCGTCGTAAAATGAGCTTTCTCATATTCAGCATCCGAATCTTCATGGTAATATCCAGAGGGCAATCTGCAAAAAGAAGATATCTATAAAACGTGTATTTGGTGATATTTGCATGGAGTCTACTTCTCGAAATAAATGGATGTTGTATAAATTTCCGCATTGATTGAAATTTATTGTTGCAAAGTAATATTTTATTATTACTAAATTTGCTAGTATATTTAGCATTGCGGGCATAAAGTGTTTCATTATTTCAATGTCTTTTCATTAAACGCGATCCTTGAAATTCATATGAAAATTAATAACAATACCGGTAATTTATTTGCTGCTGAAGAATAGAACTCACGTGAACACAGCGTGCAGAATCTCCTCCATAAATGAACCCGTGCTTCTATCCTCACTTTTCCGTTTTCCCGTCTCACAAAGAGCTTTAAGGACGCAAGCTTTGCCATCTTTTCCTTGTCTTCAAACAAAACCAGCCGTAGTTGATTCGAAGTCCAAAGAAGCCAATCGAGATTTCAATATTAAAGATTTCTTTAGAGAATTAAAAAAGGAAGAAGCTGATTGGTCGAATACTCACGATCGTAACATCACTTCCACTTTTCGATACAAATCACGTCTGCTACGACGATGATAAACCTCCGCCGATTGTCCGAGAGGCACTGTTTTTATGTAGGGCAGTTCATATGCCAAGCCTGCGGTCACGCCAAAGGTAAAACTTCCTTGAGGTTTGGTATACGTTCCGATGGTCATGCAGTAGACTAACTATGAGATTATTTGCTGAATTGATCACAAGATTTTGTGACAAAGTTTTACTTGAATTGAACATTTTTTTATTTTCATTATTTTGTATTTTCGTATTACCATCTTCGAGTATAAAAAAATACATCTTGTTATTTGATAACTTACTTGTACGTTACTTCCCTGAGGAAAAATAAGGTACTTTTGTGGACTCAAAACCTCTCTTGTATTTCGATTCACGTCGTTTGTTGTATTATTTTTAGTGCTTAGACTTTTATTAATTATAAATAAAGTGAGGATAACAAAATGGAGTACGGTATTCCGTCTCATGACACAGGAAAATACTGGTCGATCCATGTTTCATCTAAATAAATTTCCGAGTCGTAAAATTGTTTTTGTTAACACACACGCATTAAATGACTGTAATGACGTTTGCCAAGAGCTCGCATTTGCATTCCAACATTAGTATTTTTTAAACAAGTATAACATATTTATTTTCATACTAACAAATGTTGTTAAGAAGATTAACACTCTTTCTTAAGCTAACTCGTATATTTTTTTTCTACTTCGAGGTGGTAGAAAGGAGAAAAAATTATTTTTACAAATTCAGTCAATGAGTTAAGTAATATTTAATAATGTTGGTTTTTGAAAACACTTCAGATATTTTAGCAACTAGACTTATCATTCTTTTTAAGGAAAAGTAGATTAGTACTGTTCTCAAAATTCGAAATTGTATATAGAGTGTTCACATGTCGGATATTTTTCAGTACAATTTACATTCGTCTGATGTGCATCGTCGTAAGCTTGATGATCAGCCGATAAAAATTTGGAACCATCGTTTTTTAATCTGAAATTAAAATGAAGGTTTGAGTTTAACTGTAAGTTTTTTTTAATTTTTGTTTTTCATTATTCTGTTTTTTACCTTGAAATTTTTGATTTGATTAAGTGCATTTTCATCACTTATTAGACATTATTAACTTTCTATGTTACATAATAATCTCTTATTTCGAAAAGTGCTCGGTAAACAATTTTCATTTTGTTTTCCGAAATACTTCAACAGCTACGCGGATTCGAGACCGCAGAAAAACATTTACATTGCAAAAACTTTTGGATATAGCTATGATAGACTTGAGAATCACTATTACGTGCTCACCGAAACAGGGCATGGAGAATTTCTTGGGTGAAGGAACCACTGCCAACTTCATAGTCGCTTCTTTGGGCGGCATCACAAAGAGCTTTCATTACACAAGCTTTTCCATCAAGACCTATACTGGTAGTAAAGTTTAATATTGTCATTACTGACTCTTTTTGAAACCTCGCGAATAAAAAAGGAAACCTCCCTAATAACAAAACATTTTCAGTACGTTTTAAAATATTTTCATAATATTTTATGCACTGAAAATGATCCAAGCAAAATTCAGGAAATAGTTTGCAAAACGTTTCATACGTCGTTTTCGAACACTGAAATTGTTATTTTACAAAAATTAAAAAAGATTCATTAAAATCAATGAATCGGATTGATCCAAAATTATTAACTGCGTCGATTTTCGTAGTGTTTTATTGAAAATACAGCAAATTTTAAATACTCACGCTTGCAAGAAAGCTTCGACTTTTGGAAATAAAACACTCCTACTAGTTCGATGTAATAATTTTGTGACTTTAGGATCGACCTTGTTCGGCAATTCCCAAGCAAGACCTGCTGTTAATCCGAGCACCACGTCGGTTTCTCTACCATAAGCTCCAACAGTTAAGCAATGGACCAACTATAAAAAAAGAAGCGATTGGTAGATGAAAAGAAAAGGCAAAACCAATTATTAAGCGAGATAAATATAACTTTAATATACGCATTGTTTTCAAGTGTTTCAAAGTAAAACAAATTTTTCAAAATTCAATTTGTTGCCATTTATATTTTGTTGACCGTGGACATTACAAAATGAAATAATGTATGTTAAATAAGATACCTGAATATTACTACCTTCAGGAAAAATCAAATAACGTTTTTGCCGTGATAATGACTTTGGTTTTGTACCCGTCGTGTTTTCAGCAATTATTAGCAATGTTTGAAAAACCAGACTTAAATAAATCTGACGACATAAAACATAATACATTATAATCGATTGATCAGTTTACAAATTCGAACACTACTTGTTTTTTTTTGTGGACGTTTATTTATATATTTATTTGCAGTATTTTTCAATTTAGTCGTGTATGATACAATATACTTATAATGTAGTGACAAAGTTAAGTATACTATATAGCGTGACCGTCTTTTTTTGTACCTGGCCGAAGACATTAACGCGTATCCCGATACCGTTCGAAAAAAATAAAAGGAGAAAAAAGTGCTGATAGTGTGACAGAGTGAGTGTATGGTTTTCTTATTTACGTATTATATGAACCGGTTTTCTATACTGAAATTGTATGGCTCACGTGCGCTGCAGAAATTAATACGGTAAACTATGAAAAGATATGACGTGAAGTGTGATGTACAAATACTGAAGATATTTCGACGAAAGGTATAAAAAAATTATATGAACGTACTACGACAGATAAAGGTTGATTTCAATGATGTGGAGAAATAAAAAGAAATAGAAATCCAAACCAAAAATGAAAAATGTTAAATTGATACATGGTATGACCGTAATTCCACGAAAAGATATCGAAACGGCTGAGCATATTATCGCCTTTCGTTTGCGTACTTGAATGCTAAATATTTAAGTTTCGTTAGCAACTGCGAGTAACACAAAGTTATTTCACCTATCCGTTCATTGTCAGAATAAATTCGCACGTTATCCCGAATATTCGCATCAGTTTTCAAATGCAATGAGTTCACTGATATTGCTCATAATCATCCTCGGTATTTTCGGTGTCGAAGCGTCGGAAAATTGTTCGACAAATGCCACGTCAAGCAGAACCAAAAGATCCTTCAAATTTCCCAGAGGAAGCTCCTTTGTTGTAAAGTTTTCCTTAACGCTGGATCGTGATCATGAAAATTATTTGTAATAACTAATGATCCAATTAAGTGCATTTGATGAACCAAGTTAATCCAAATGAAAAATCATTGATTGATTGCAGTCGACAATACAATTGCTGAAATCTATTCAGTTGAATCAACCAAGTCCTATAAACTTAGCCTTAGAGTTCGATGTGCAATGGACAATACCGAATGAATCGAAATTGTTAACTGAGTGGCCGACGAGATTGTCGCGACGTCACAGGAGAGAATTGTATAAAAACATTGAACTGGCGTTAAACAGGTTAATTTACAATTTTTAAAAAGTTGAAGAAACGGAGTAATTTAGAAATACAGTAATAATAATAATCAAGCATAATTATAATAAATATGCTTATCCATTATAAAGTACCTTTTCAAATAAAGTTTGAAACATCAAAAGTATTATGAATGTTAAGTTTTCCACGTGAAAATATCCACGCGATATAAAATTTGGAAAAAATTAAATAAAATATGTAAAATACAAGTACGTATTTAAAATCTGCTTGAAGTATACTTTGAATTTATTGTTAAAATATACATCAAATTTGTTCGAATATTTCAAAAGTTCGAATCGTATGGATATTTCCACGTGGACAACGTCACATTCATAAAAGTATTTCAATACGACTAAATTTGAAACACTCAATATTTTAAGCAATAGAAATAATTCGAAATAAAATACTTGTTTTTATAATACATCATTCGTGCACATTAGATGCGCTTTCGTTCGTCATAAATCTTCCCGTAATTAAATCTAACAATCGAATCATTTGTCTAATAATAGTCAAAAGTTGCCAGGCAGAGCGTGCGTTCTGAAATCGATTTGCGAAGCTAAATTCAACTTGAGTCCCGAAGGAATATCATTCGTTGAGGACATCTTAAGAGTTATCTTAAGGTAAATGGTAACGGAAAGCCTTTATTTTTTTTCTTTTTTTTTTTCAATTCGTGCTTACTGCTTTTCATTTACAGTTCTCCTCAAGGTTCTGGGTTCGATCTGGATGAGTACGACGAAGCCTTGCAAAGCAAAGGCAATTGTGACGTCACGTATTTCTGCCCGTTTTCTTTGCTGGACTTGTTATTAAGTTACAATTCACAGTGAATAATAAATGACGGGACTCCGATTCTGAATCGTCAGTCAGTCTCAGTTAGAGGCAAAATCGCGTTCTAACGAAGACTGGCAACCGGGCTGGTACACCGCGTATCCCTTACGTTCTGCCTTGGCTGACAGCACACGCACTGTGACGAGAGTCCTGTCCATTAAAGCTAATTTGAGTTTACTATCGGGAATTGAGGCAGTCGATCATATTACCATATCGAGGTAAAGGTAGGCCTCTAATTTCATATTTTTAAAGCAATCCATCCTACAATTTTAATGACAAATTATTATCAATGAAACGTCAATACTGTAAATCTATTTTATTCATTTATTGAAATTGAATATTTCTATGAATGTATAATGGTCAAATGTATAGCCGTTTCCCTACGATGAACATCATCCTATGTGGAAATTTGACATAGTAAGATCAACCTATCAAATAAAAATTCTAAGTAGACATATAGACTGTCTTGGAACCTTTCAAAGTTCCCATTTAATTGATCCCGATCAAATTAAAATTAAAGGAACTTGAATAGCTTCGAAGATGTTCTGGCTTTCTACTTGTAATCCTGACTGAGTTCCTATGCAATTTCTTGCGTGAAATTTTCACGTAGAATGCCTCACTTTATGCTACATTTTATCCTTAGAATGATCTTTTTCAAAATAAAATGTTTGAGTAGGCAATATAAAATTGATTGAATGAAGAACAATTTGGAATTGGTTTAAGTACAGTTGTAGTTCAAAGACCGAAAATTATTTCTTTCGAAACATGAAATCTTAATCGCAACCGAAGTGTTATTATTTTAATCGGTTGGATGCTTTGATTGAAACATAAAGTTTATCATACTTACCTTCACGCCACGCAATAAACTCGCGATTGAATTTAAACGGATACAGTTGTTTTAAGATGATCCGTCGTCACCCATTCCACCTGGACAATCAGCCTTATTTGTTCACATCTGCCGAATCGAATTTAACGCTGCAGTTGTGATACAAAATCAGCGCTTAACAGCAACCTTTGATCCGAACATCTGGAGGCGACCTCGTTACACTCGGGCATGAAATCTTGCCGCCTCACTGCCAATCAAATTACTACTCACTTGTGTCCCGCATATTTACTGCTATACAACAACTACTAATTGCAACAAGTTCTCGATCGAATTAATTCGAATATTTGTTTAAATCCGCGATGCCACATCGCGACGTTTACCGACTCTTATTCAGCGCCACTTTCGTTGTAATTGGATTTATTTCAGTCGCTGGCCGTGAAACAAGGATTCTTGCCTTCGCTCCGGGCAGCACTTTATTCGTAAGTACAACTCACACCTACTGAATATGATTTTGTCATTATTTCCCCCCGTGTTGTCATTCAGTTTGCGAAGTCATTACTGTAGTCGAGGAGGATGGATATTTAATTTACGAGAATTTATGAGTCATGAGTAATTTTTCAGCAAGTGTATTACGTTTCTTATGAGTTTCTCATGAGTTTCTAATTTTAGTATCGGATGAATTACAAAATCAATTCTTTGCCATACACAACTATCTTCGCACAAGCGAGCGGTTTCAAAGTAGCGTGGAATCTTCAGGATATCAGAAATTCCCGGAATCGCAGATCTGTCCGAGAGTTACACGAAACTGCGGAGTTGTTATACGAAAGGTATATAAATAGACAGTTTAATACGTGATAAATAATGAAATTTTCAACTATTAATATAAGGGATTAACTTACCTTTTCAATTATTTTCTTGTTATCCTTCTCATTGAAAATTTAAGTCATTTGAAATGTCGGATTGTCAATGATCGAGGCAATGAGAGTCAATTCAAGTAAAATTTTCGCACAACTTATCTTAGTTGTGAAAAAGTTATCAAATTTTAAACGAAATTGCTTACCAATTACTCATAGCTCATAATTCGAGTGTGTAACTCGTGACTTTCAAGTAACTTGTTAGTATTATTCTCACGACGGTTAACTTTTTTAAACGTTTCTCAAATTACGTGTTGTTTCCGTTTTAGACACGGTTTTGATGGAAAATCATGCTTAATGAAGGAACTTTGTTCAATTGAGGAATACGTGAAAGATAGAAGTGGAGTCTTATCAAAGATCTTAAAACTGCTGTCGAGGTGATAATTCAATAAGAAAATTGAATTGAGAGAGTCATTGAAATTACAATTCACATTGACGAGAGAAAAAGACAACGATAATACTTTTGTTTTCGTAGAATATGTTGAAAATTAATCGAAGATTCAATGAAATAATAATAGAACTTATTTTAGATCGTCAAGTGTTGGGAACGAAACGTTAATCGTCGATCCACTCACGTGCCAACGATATGCTAATCTTTGTCCACTGCATTTGATTGGATTCGAAGATTTCGTGGAACATTGAGAGAACGTAGTGTTATCGATCAGGGATATCTAAATTAAAAGTACAACCAAGTATCGATGTAACTTTATGAATTTAAAATATCTATAATTTCCCGTAAGTAGATTACTTTCTCTTATTAAATCAATGCACAAAATGCTATTTTTTCTGTATGACTAAAATTCTTAATCTACTTAAAAAAAAAAAAAAAAAAAAAAAAAAAAAAAAAAAAAAAAAAAAAAAAAAAAAAACCTTTCTTTTTTTTCTTATTTTTTACAAAAAAAAAAAAAAAACTAAAACAAAAATCTCAAAACCCACACTAACAGTGCAAAAAATGTTGCTAAGGCCGGCAAGACATAACAACAAACAGACACGATAGTGAGTATCGTAAAGATAGACAGAATACAGTATGATGGTAAGAGGTACGAGATGGTTGCAGAGGTGA
>JABFOV010004489.1:0-13839 GCA_022817685.1 Aradophagus sp. ZL-2020 | reverse complement strand
GAATTATTTAATGCGCGCCTTGGAGCGACGGACCAAGCTGTGGCGGATGCGATATGGCGAAATTCATTTGTCAACTGCATATTTGTCGCGTGTCCCGCTCATTTTTCCGGCTCGCGTTTTGTTACGTTGTTGCGCCGCCTCCTTTTCTTGCGTCCTTTTTGTACGTTTGTTTTATTGTTTGTCCCAAATGGAATATGCAAATTCGCCGGCTGCTTGTCGCGCGCACTCGCCCCGGGAGCAAATTCTGCGCGCGACTCGTCCCCCGATAGAAAATACGGAGCTTTCGTTTTTGAAAATTTAAGTCGTCGCAATTCATTTCGCTGCTGTTTTCTTCGCGCAATTCTTTCGCAAATTCTGCAACGGACGTTTTTACGGATGCTTTTTATCGCGACTCTCTTTTCGCTCGTAGGATTTGTTAAGTGTTTACGGTAAAAAGACAAGTTTAATATCGCGAAACAGAAAAGTATAAAAACATACCAACTTAAGTCGTGCGATTATTCCAGCAAAATGGAAATGTCATTTCAAGGGTCGAAGTTCAAGAAGATTTTTATTCTTTTTTTTTTTTCGGTGTACAGAAGGTTTACAATTGCGAAATTTTGCGTTTTTCAGCGAAATTTCGAAAAGTAATTAAAATTACCAGAAGCTAATTGTCTACAGAACGTCTTGCACAATAATTGCAAAATAATCTTATACAATCAATCGTCCTCTCGCGGCGATTGATGCAAACGATTTTTTATCGAGTTGATCGCTCGATAACTTTTGCGGTCGCGACTGCGAATTAATTAAACAACGCTCATCTTATCGCGGCGCATTATCGCCAGTGTTGCCAGATTCGTGGGAAAAACCACCAAAACTGACATCATTAACAGTTGTCAGTTTTGGTGGTTTTTCTCACGAATCTGGTAACCCTGATTATTGCGTCATCTTTGACCCGAACGGCGATTCAATTTGCATTCGTTAATTAATTAATTAATTAATTAATTAAAAAATAATTAAAGGGATGCAAAAAGTGTCGGAGTTTCTCAAGATCTCGGTCCGAGGCATATTGCGAGTGTTAATAACGGTGGTCGTTTCGGGGCAGCAAATCAGAGCGCCGTCGTGCAATTCGCAAAGTCGACGACAATGCCGAGGCCTCGAAAATTTGATAATCGCGCGGTCCACGACGCGTTACGATATATATACACTGCCGCGAACTGTGCAATAACGGTTACATTCACTTTTGCCTCGGTATCAGCGGCGCTTTCAGAAAATTATGATAATGTTACAAGAAACTTGTCCCGTTCCGAGGCTTAATTATTAGTTTAATTTCGCCGAATTAACAGCGCGTCTTAACTTGACGATAAATGTATCAATTTAATGACCGCGGGTCAGTTACGAACTTGCCAATCGTCCTTCCCTTTGAATGCTCTTTGTCTCATCACTTTCCCAAGCGAGTGTCCCGTAATGTTGATTACGTCGTCTTGATCTCTCATTTTGTTCTGAAGTTTGTAACGTATACTCGTAATCCGATTATGATAACTGCAACGTTCTGGATAGTACTTTACTTTTTCAACTTGCAATTTTTCATGCTTTAGTTTCAAACTGCTTCAAACTTTAGTGCCCATGCGCAGTTTATTCATTAATGTCAGCTGAGTTCATAATGTACGCGATTTAATACATTTCGTTTGACAAAGTGTGATAGCCGCGCTGGTTAAGTACATTCTGAGAACTAGCTAGTTGTTGGGTTCAAATCTCAGCGGTGTTTCTTTTTCTTTCATTTGAAATATGAATAGAAATATTATAAGATTGAAAAATTAAAATTAAAATTAAAAAACAAACATTAATTAAAACAATTTATCATTTATTATTACTAAATTTATAATATATCTTGTACACTTTAAAGCATCATTTTTTTCAATGTACTTTCCTTATCATAACAAGGACCTCGTTAGTCATGTTGCAATTGCAAATCTTTCTTCATTATTGTAAGAATTTCTCGTTTCAAAAATGTAACTTTCAAAAGTATGTAAGTTGAGCAAGAAAAATAATAATAATAAAAATAAAAATAGAATTGTTGGGAAATCCTGGCAAAGTCAGCGGAATGGATTCGCAGAAATGGTGTCGCCAGCCTGTAGACTGCATTTCGGTTATGTTAATCCAACATTTATTTCGAGCGCTTATTAATAAAACGAAGAAACAAAGGCAGATAGAATTGAAAAACGGAACCGAATCAAACAAGGTAACGCGTTTAAAAGGTGGAAAAACAGTGCTCTTGAATCTGCGCGAGTGAGCGTTGTTGAATAACAGTCGGCGCGTGAAAAAAAAAGGGGAGTGAAGAAGGGGGCGCGGGCAAAAAAAAGTTCGATACGTCTGCTCGAAACAATATAATTCCATTTGCTGGGAGCGTTATTAAAAATCAACAAGGCGCTTTTCTGATCGAAATTATTATACTGTGCAAATGTTTTTTTGCAGATTTCGCGCACTCGCCGCTGCAATCTACATATCAAAATAACGCCGCGCGCCGGCCATAAAAAGCTAACCCGGTTTTTTCTTCATAAATGTTTGCATGCAAAATTCGGTATTGATTCAATTTGCAGTTTTACATAAATTGTCCGCGGCGCTTCACACGACGCGTCGCGTTACGTTTCGTTGCGTTCGCCGCGGCGGGTTCTCGCCTCATCCCGAGATTTGATTAATTTATAAAACGCCAGCCCACGTCGAATAATGCAATTATTCGCTCGCCACGACTTACGTGTCACGACTTTTGTGTCGCTCTTCCCGCCGTTTCTTTTTTTCTCTCTCTCCTTTATCATCTCGCCCATCGCACGTTATTTCGACGTGTTTTTGTTTCAGTAACGGAACAAATTTATTTCATTATCTTAACTATATTTATGACGAGTAAAATTTCAAAGTGTTAAAACATTGTTCCGCTGACTTTTTATCCGCGATGCATTTACACTGCATTTTTGGCATTCGGATTTTCATAATTTCATGCTTTTGCGTTTCTTCTGTTACAGGTGACGAAATCCGATTGCACGATTCAGGAGGAGGAAACACGTTTCGGTGAGTTTGCTACAGTTGTAATAAAACAATATTATTTTACAGTGTTTTTTACACACAAAAATATTGTTAAATTTAACAATTTTTTAGAATAACCATAATCCAGCAATTGTATCACTCTGGGAGAACGTTTTTTATTTTGTAAAAATGAATTCTTCCCTTTTGTATGAATGTAAAAACTGCCAATACTTTTCAGGTGGTAGAAACTGTTTTGGCAGTCTCACAGCCTATAATTATTTAAGAAATTACAATTTCGAATGCTCGAACCATTCTCCCGTTGTCAAACATTGGCGAAATGTCGCAACGAAAACGCACACCCGTTTGGCTGGGCGAAATTCGAGCACCATTCGCCACTTGGTCTCGGTACACAGAAAAAAATAAATTGGAAAAAGTGCTATAGTTTCAGCAGTTTGTCCTCACCAAACCATGTTTTCATAACAGTACTAATGTTAATGTAATGTATTGAAAAATATATATCTAGCTATAGAAACTGTTAGGAAAACATAATTTAGTGAGGACGGACTGCTGAAAACTCTAGCACTTTTTCCAATTCATTTCCCTGCGTGTAATCGCACTCGAGATGTTACGTCCTCTGCGATGAAGTTGGAGCGGCGCTTTTCGCCGGAGCCGAATCTGATAGGCGCAACAATAAAGACGAGCTCCGCGGGGCTTTGAAAGCGGCGCGCGGCTGGAATGCGCGACTCGGGCGCCTTCTGTCCCGCGGCCGCGCTTTTGCGATTCCAAAGGCGACGTCAATGGCGCCCGGCGAAAATGCGCCTCGTGTTTGGCATACGTGCGCCGCGTTTCCGCGGACAAACACGCAAACGCAGTTTATCAAAGCTCCCTTGATCAGCTTTGTGGAGCACGCGGGGGGAAAGCAGCGGAGGGGGCAATCTTTGTCCGGGGTAAGTGGATTAACCGGCGTTTTATTACATCCGACCGTGCAAGACGTTTTGAATAAAGATGCCAGAGTTACGGCGATTTTAAAGCCGACTTTGTTTGCTACGCGAAACCGACATTCGAGGACCGGCATTAAATGACGGCCTTCGACGGGGAAAGGCAGCGCAACTCAATGCCGGCGCAACAGATTGGACGACAGCGATCAATTTTTTTTTCTTTTCTTGGCTTGGATTTATTTGTAAGACCGTTTAAATAGTTTATGAAACGAAATCAAAAATGGTATAATCGTTATGGTTATGGTCGTTAAAAATTCAGAAGACCATATTGTGTTTTGCATGTTGCATTTATTTTATATGTTCTTGAAGTTTCCAACGATTATTATTAAACGAAAATAATTTATTTTATTTAGTTATTTTATTTTAATATTTTATTTTTTTTTTTTTTATATATTTTTTTGATTGATATATTTTTTTGATATAATTAATTTTCGTTTATTAATAAACGTTTGAAACTTCAACTCCGCCTTTGAAACACAGTTTAATAATAATAAGAAAAAACTGTTTACAGCGTGATTTACTATTATCTATTTAAAGTTATTCTCCACGTCGTCGTTATAAAAAAAAGTGCTCTCACAACGGAGATCAAATTGGCCAATCCGTTTGGTGTCGCCTTAAAAAAAAAAAATCTATTATACCTTGAAATTTCACGACAAAGCACTTGACAAATTAATTCCGTTCGTCAACGGCGAAACTATTTTCGCGTCGCGCGACTTAATCATCGCGCATTAACGCGATTTATTTTTAATGAAAATTTTTAACGACGAAATGAAAGTTTTTAATACAAGAGCGTGCTAATTAAAGTCCGACGCCGGCGAAACAACGCGGTTGGCAATTTTTCCCGCATTAAGCGCGAGCGACGAAAGCGCCGGTGTGATTTTTAATCGACTCAACCGTAAAACAAACAATCTCCCCGGCTAATTCTTTGATTACTCAAAATTCCACGGCATTCGTTTCCGAACGACGCTTGATTCGCCGAGGAAAAAGATCGCCCCCCCCCCCTCCCCTCGACTTTTTGTTTACTATCAATGGCCAATTGAAATTTTCATTACGAGCGCGGTTCGAAGGCGCGGAGGCAAATGAAAAGGCGATCTCCCTTTCATGTTTTTCACGTCGCGTCGCCCTCTCGCTCGCGCGCCCGGCTTCCGTCCTCGTCGACCCGGCAATGGGATTCGCTTACATTGGTTATGAAGGTCTCGGGGCTCGCGCCAGCGTCGTTCTGCCTTCAAATGGAACGATCTGCAAGATGTCTCAATGTCTAGACGCTGACGTTTTGATAGGATACGCGTGTCTCCCCTGAAACCAAGTGAATTATCTTTGAAATAATGTTCCCTTTTAAATTGTACACAACGATTCCAGATTCAATGTATATATTCATGCGACTGCATTATATCGCGAGCAAAGATTAGCATACGAGCGGCTGGAAAATTGAAATCAACGTTACAATTAAATCCAATATCCGGCGGAGCGCGACTTTTCCTTTGCGCGTACGTGCGAATGTAAATTTAGTCAAATAGGACAAAAAAAGGACGATCGGTTCAGCGTCGGCGCAGAACCAGAAATCGTTGGCCCGATGCTGGGATGTAACAAAGTTTTCCTCTGGCCCAGTATTGAAAATCGGTTAGCATTAAATGGCATTTTTATATTATCATTATTATTATTGTAATTATTGTCATAATTATTGTTATTATTACAAAAATACATATAATTCAATAAATGCAATTTCATAATAAATTAGGGTTTAAAATTTCAATGGAAACATTTTTGCATAAGTTTTTGAATAAGAGAATTTTGTCACATTATATATGGATTTTGTATTATTAACAAAAGACTCCGTACGAAGTTCCTCGTCATTTCCGAGACTGTCATTTATCGAAATTCCGTATTCACGCATTGCTTATTCATTGTGGGGTTATCCCTTCATCCTTTGACTAGACGAAACGCAAGTAGAACCCTATTGTAATTGCGATGCATTAGTAATAATAATAGTACAAGTGGGTTTGAAACTTTTACTAGGACCAAAAGTCGGCAAGTATTTTCATTAAGCTGAAGAAAAGCTCTCTCCCTACGAGAAAGAATTACATGATTTGTTTACATGCAGACTTAAGTTTTTAATTCCAAACATTTTGGTTGCATATATTGTAACATTTATGTAATTATTAGACATGAAAATTTCATCATTTAAGGTAACGTTAATTAAAAGGCTAATTTCATCCAGCGATTTAACCTAACATTATGTGTATTGTTAATTTGAATAAACAATCAAAGTATTCCATAGTTAAAACTCGACGGAGGGATAAAGGAAGGATTTTTCGATCTTAGAAAAAGACAGCATTAAAATTTTGAAAGCAGTGCTTCGGCCTATTTTCAAACTGAAATGTAATTAAAAAACTGTTGAAATGTCGGCCGATGAAAAAGCGGAAGGAATATTTGTCTCGCCGCACTCGAGTTGCTGCCTTGTGCTCGGTCGAAACTTGTTTCGCTAAGAACAACGTTCCGCGAGTCAAAAATACGAAGTCGGGGCCGCAGGATGTTGACTCGGCGTTGCATTTCGTTGCAACTCTTCGGGAAACATCCGCTCCCTCGACGCATCGTTGCCTCAGCCAGTTAAAATCAACAAACGAGGATGGGCGCGTTCGGCAGGTCCGGGATAATACGTGTTATTTTATTTACCAGAATTCGTAATTAGAAAGTTAAACGGAAACGGAGCCGGGCTGCTTGAGTGATTTGATTAGGAGGACCACGCCGGCCGGCCGGCATCCCGGCTAATCCAATTTTCGGACAATATGAATGGAGTAATCCGCGGCTATCTGCGCTTCCGTCTGATGGCCGCCCAATGTGGACATCTTCTGGCTGACCTAATCAGACTAAAACATGGCTGCCTTTGTCCGCGCGCATTATTCACATTCGCGTAATCCCAGCCGAATCAGATTAGAGACGTTGGAAATTACGAGTCAAATCCAAACGATTGGATCTTTGTGCGTTCCCCGGAATCATTTCTTCGATTCGATTTCGCTCGGTGATTATACGCCGAGGTACGATTCGCGATCGCTTTAAATTCACGCCGATAAAGGGATTGATTTTTCGCGGGATGATCTGCTTTTACGAAAGACGCCTACGCGGAATCGCCCGCGGTGATTGAACGGAACACGTTCGGTTCCTATTTTCGAAAATTTCATTTCGTTATTTAATTTCGTCATATTCATTTAGAAAACAAAAATCCTTTCAATAATATAACACATAGAATTTCAGAATTCACACTTTTCAATTTCATGTTGATAGTAAATTATTTTTTTGTTTTGCAATGGTGATTTTGCAATGATAACGTTTCTCTAACAATTATGGAATAAGCATGACTTGGATCCATCTGGTACAGCGCATGCGCGTCACAAAAGGTGTTACTTTCTCATATTTACATGTTTACATGTGAGTATGATTATGGACACCGTTATCGAGTGAAATCTTACACCGTGAAACATCGCACTTTGCACTTTCCGCCGAACTCGAAATATTTCTAACAGTGCAGTCCTTTTGAAGGCGGTCCTTTTTTGAATTTCAAATTAAATCCAAGCCTCGATTTCACCGCAATTGCAAAGCAGTTGTGTGTTTCTAAACCCTCGTCATCTCTCCAATTAAAGCCCAACGATAGACCCGGCTGACTGTGATAATTCAATTACAATCCGTCGTACCATCTCCTCCAGATAATAACTCCTTCATCAGTCACCGTCCTGTCTTGCACGTGGCTGTAATTTGTCAAGGACAAGAATTGATACTTTGAAGTTTGCCTCGGGAAATCATCAGGCTAGTGTTAATGCAAGCACAACTTGGCTTATTCTGGTTATTAGCTGTCATTTCTTGTACTCACGTATTAAGTTATCCGATGTCAGGACTGCAGTTCATTTTGATAATAAATGCAACGTCGCGAATTCACCAGTTATAACCGAGTCTGTCGAAAGTTCATGAACTGTTTGAACGGTTGAGATTCTGAGAGAAGTTTAAACACGTTCAAACAGTTCGAAATGTATAGTATATATATATATATATGATCAGTTTTGAAAAACAATACAAAAACAAATACAACAAGAAAGTTAGAAATTTTCTAATTACAGTAACACATTTTGAAATGACCATATCGTGCACAATTTGCGCGCGATGAAACAATAAAAAGTCATAAAATTGCAAGGCCCACCAACTCGTCGGTTACTTTCGATCGAGTTGAAATGATCAACGCGAAGGCAGCGGTAATGTCTCTGCTGAACGAAAAGCTCCGGGACAGAAGAATTGAAAGTTGGCGACGCTCCCCAACGTATCGGGGCAGATCGCTCCCCCGGCCCCTCAAATCCGCCCGTTCGCCGACAGCCGCCCTTTATTTATCCACATTCGATTTATCCCGCAGCCGTCTCCGTCTTATCCCCGGCTCGCTGACGTGAAAGCCCGCGCGGTTCATTAATTTGCTTTCAGGGTCTACTCTTCCCGGGCTGATTCGCGTGATCACGAGCGACGCGCGGATTCCCTTCCGTCGGGATTAAAGCTCCGGGTGGCCCGGACTCGGGCCGCGTTACTTTGTGCCACTCAGCCCCAAATTGGCTTAGTCGAGGAAGAGCCGGCAAACGGAGGGGACGAAACTCGCCAACTTGAGCCGACGATCAAAGTGTCGAATTTCGTTTTCCTCCGGTGAACTTTGACAATGGCAGCCGAGCGGGCTACCTGCACCGGGCGCCGCTAATTTCGTCAATTATTGCCTCGCCTCGGCCGCATCTTTTTCACGGGAAAATATCTTCGCCTCCGCGGAATCCCCGCGATCCGGGCTATGCGCCTCGAATTCGCTCCAATTTATCGGACGGGCTTTTTGTCCCGGCCACTACGCGTCGTTGATTGAAATTGCTCGGAATAGTCAGATGCCTCGGCCGTCTTCGATTGAAAACTCCCCGGAGGACGGTGCTGATCCAAATTTACTACTTGCTTGAATTTCGGTCAAAGCGCTTTCGGCTACTGTACGTTTTTTATCAGCCATCGACTTCATTGAATCTTTAACGAATGTCGTGCTTCGTCTCAACACTTTGAATACAATGTTTACTTGGTTTTCAAGGTACTTAATTCTTCGATGGTTGCGTTACGAGAGAATTTTTCAGAAAAGGTAACCGATTAGAGACTCACTACTGAGAACCGAGTATAAACTGACAATAAGCTTTTCGATTCACGTAAAAAATCACGAGATATTCTCTTACCATTATTCAAGTCAAATATTCAATGTACACATCGTAAAGTATCCACGCCTTTCAGTATTTTCCGATATCAGCGAGATATCGTTTGAAATACTTGCGGAACATTTGCCGACACTGGTTTATCTGCCCCCATACTTGACGCTCATTATAGAAAAGTTGGCGCGCCACCTGGTGTGGGGGAGGGGAAGCGAAGAAAATAAAAGCAAGAGGGAATTTCCGGGCCGATAGATCGCCGCAGGGCCGGCGTTAAGCCTATTGGGAAATCCGAGCGTGTTTCTATGTACCGGGGCAATTATTGCGTCAACTTTGCGCCATGTTTGTTCCACTTTTTGCACCAAACGCCGAATGACTTTGCAGTTTGGCTGCAAGGAGGTTCGCCCTCTATTTGAGGGCCAAACATTTGTTCAGCCCTTTGGGGAGCGACAGAGTTTGCCGCGGCGGCGGAGGGTGCGGAGGCTCGCCATTTCGCATCGCAACAATATTTGCGCTCAAACCTGGCCCGCAATCACGTTTCCCGTAGCCGAGATGCGCAGTTTTCGCCGCGATGGTTGGACGTGGAAACTCATCAAACTGTCAGCAGCGACGAAGGTCTGGCCAAGACGATGATCGATACCGATGGTCTAATTGCCGCGCGATACCAGTGCCGCAATAAAACCCGCCAACAAGCGAGACTCGCGAGCTGGCAATCAGAAACGTCTTCCGGCGACGGGCTCGATCAATTCCGGAGCAAAAAGGCTGTTATTCAGCTAGCTGCAGATTAACGTTCATTAAAATTAATATAACTCAGACAGTCATCGGTATCTTTTTGAGACTACCCGAAAACTGAAACAGTATGAATCGATTAGTAAAAAAAACCATTGTCACTTGAATAATGAACATTCTACTAATATAAAGAGTTTTTATATATCACGTCTAAATTATTCAACAGGCCGAACTCCGCTAATGACTAGTGTTCGTTTGGATCTTCAAGATTTTTCTCGCTCGTTACAAACCAATGTTTTTACACTGAGAAAACCATATAGTAACCACTGCAAGATATATTGTGACGTGCACAATGTCATATAGTAAACTGTTTACGATATCATATCGTAACTACCTTCAATCAATGACGTTGCTCGATTGCTTTATTTCAACCAATGAACATGCTGGAAATTTTACAATCCATATTGTGCGATATAGTTTTCTCAGTGTATAAATAGTTATGAGTCGATAGATGGTCTATAGGTTGAATTTCTATATCCATTTTTGTTTTAGTCTGGAACATGTAGAAATTCTAATTTTTATTTTGGATTAATATCAAATTTAACAGAGCTATTGTTTTTTTATTTATTCAAGTTTTTTATTAACTTTATTTATTATCATTTTCGATGAAAAACCTTGAAATACCGGTCGTTCTGGGATCTACGCAATTTCGCTGGCTAGCCCTTCGTTTAAGGGATCATTTTCATTCGATATGAACGAAATAATTGGTAGCAATGGTATTGACGAGGCTGGAAGTCGATAGATATTTCGGAAACACGAGAAATATGATGAAACGGCCGGAAATAATCGGGTGAAAATGGATGCAACATGGGTCGAGTCAATTATCACCGTTTTATAGACAGACAACTGTCATGGTTTGCTCTAATATTGCGTCGACCAACACGTTGATTACCGTATGTACAAAGGGCCCTTCACAGACGATACGTCCAGAATTACCAACCAATTATCACTTGCCCCAATGCTTGCCGAGTTTGTTTGAGGGTCAACGTTCGATCTCTGATGCGTCATTCCCTCGCAAATCACTTGAAAGACTTCGTTTCCTATCAACGTTTGGACCTTTCTTTTTTTATCGCCTCTCTTTTTTTCTTCGGTTTCCAAAATAGTATGTCAGCCACTGCTAAAATCAGTTGACCGACGAAGACTATAAAAGTATTTAACTTGAACACAAATTAGTGGATTTTCGCAAATTCAATTGCACGATTAGTTAATGCAAAAAATAACTGATGAATTTGGTCGATTTTATTGATCTTTGTCAGTTGGACATAAAAATTAAATCAGTCACAACTTCAGTTTCATTTCATTTATAAATTGAACACGAAAATATATTTTTGGAACATCAAAATTAAGATAGAAACATGGGTCTCACATTTTGTGATAAATAATAAGATATCACTGACTGGCGCGGAATACGCTGATTCGTACTACTAACACTTTTCAGTTCTTACCCGGTGACAAATTGATGTTTACTTATTTTCCGTACTTCTTTATCAATATCACTAAAGATGAACAATTGATTTCAAAAATACTAATCCTAAAACTTGTAGCTATTTTTCAATTTTCACAAACTTTGTTTCTCAGTATTCGTATTAAATTTTAGATTATTTTATATAAAGCTCAATCTTCTAATAAATAAACTCAATTACTACAGAGTTCAGTAAATACAAGCAATTCGTTTCTTTTTTATTTTTTATTTTTTTTTTTCCGTGTAAACATTCACACTACCTTCCTCACAAAGCATAATTTTTCAGAAAAATAAACCGAATATCAATTCAAGATAACGCAGGGGACATTATGCAAATCCTTATTGTTTTTACGTATCTTTTATGGACAGGTGAAAAGAAAAGCAAGCGCAAAAGCGAACGGCAGAAAGGGTGCGATTTTTGATCGAAAGACCTTTCTCTCGTTCCCCATTGTGCTTGTCTCCCGAGTGACTGAAAGACATATAGCCTACGAGATGGAAAACTAGGGAACAATTTTCAATGTTCCCGGGCATGTCAGCGGCAAAAAGCTGCCGCATTGAGTTCCGCTCGGAATTGAAAAACAACAGTTCGGGTTATGTAAACGTAGGTTCTCGATTAATTTCGTTGCGACCAACTATACTGCACGATTGCTTCCCCCTTTTTCTTTCGATTCTCCCATTTCTTTTGTTTTATTCACTATTTTCCGCTGTTGTCTTTTTTCCCTTCTTCGGCAAGGTCAATTTTTGATTCCATCAGGGAAATGGCCTTTTTTTTCGTTCCTAGAAAATTCGTTGCGTGAGAGTAAACGTGGTTGTCGGGCTCGGCAAATGCGATTAAGAGCGAAATCGAATTACACGCCGCAATTGTATGGTGTTTTTCCGAGAAGATTGGATCGCGCGGATTCACAATGCCTGATTATTCGTGGCTGCTCGCGACGCCGTGGCTCGTGACATTTATGACGTTTCAGCGTGAAATCATCCGCGGTTCGTAACGGCGCATTATTGTTGGCAATTTTCGCGCACAAGTCAGTGTTGCTTTATGAGATTAAATTTCACGGAAGCAGTTGCGGTTCGATTGAAAAAACGAAACGCTTTCGATCGAAACGTTAATGTTTCTCGACAATCGAAATTAACGATAAGCGTTCCAGTTTTAATTTATTAACGTTTTAATTCAAACAAAATCATTGATTATAATTTTGAGAGCGTCAGCAGGTTCATTCACGTCTACCATTTCGCATTCGCTCTTTCGTAGGGTTTTTTTCTCATTAACGCCAATAATTTGTTTCATTTTCTTCTTTTCAAACTTTCCGATCGTTACACAACAAGTGCTGCCAGTCATTTGGTTGAGCTTTCTCATTCGCTCGATAGAAAAAAAAAAAAAAAAAAAGGAAAAGAAAATCTTCGATACTTGATTCTGAACGTAGTTTTGTTCGTGTGCTCTTCATGATTTTCAAAGTGATCATTTTTTTTACATTTTATCTCGAACTAAAGTACGTTTTTCATTGGACGATGCAATTTTTAGTCACAAAGTGAAGTAAGGAAGCTTAAAGGAAGAAAATATTTTAGCACACTGCGGCACGTACACCCCGGCTGAAAGTGAGTGCTTTTGCTTTACCCTTCGTTGCGCCTTACATATTGGAAAAGACTATTAAAAGGAAGAGGAGGGGGCAAACACGTTAGTGACTCAATATTTTTTTCTCGAGAAATTAGCTAACGCGATTTACTAACACGACCGAAATCGTCAAAACGTTTGAAACGCGGACAGTAAAATGCGTTTCCTCTATTTTCAAGGACACGCGCTGATAAATCATTCGAATATTGATACGATTAAATTCATGCAAAATAAATTACATAAACAAAAGACGCAACAAAAATCATACATACTTGCTTCTTTTACAGATACTGTACACAGCTAGGTTAGTAAAGACTCGAGTAAAACGCGAGACATATTCTTCCGCGCATATTTAGTCTCAAAGAGGCAGAGAAAAATATTGCCAGCTGACTGGTATTAACATGGCAAAAGTATGGCATTTGTACATGCTTCTGAAATGTTTATTAGTAAACGAAAATTCAGTTTGATAACAATTTTATAAATCTACAAAACGATGGTATATGATATCGAATAATTTTACAAGAAAAAGGACGAATATATTGATGAATATATTCGACTTTCAGAAGAAAATATTTTTAGTTCGAATTAGAATATACGTTGTTATATTATAATAATATAATTTTCGTTTACTAGTAAACGTTGGAAATTTCATCTACATATTTATGCGTGAACCAAACCTATTAGGGATGTTCACAGAATAATCGATTCTTGAAGAATCGAATCGATTTTGACAACTCTAAAACCTATGCCAAGCTTTATAAGTCTGGCAAAAGCATGGCATAGATC
>JABFOV010004488.1:0-13839 GCA_022817685.1 Aradophagus sp. ZL-2020 | reverse complement strand
CACTGACTTTAAAAATTCTCCCACACCCTTCTTTTTCCCACCCTCACAACATTTCTCTCCCCACCCCCCCCTCCCTTTTTTTTACCAACCTCCCCCCCCCCCCAAAAATTGCACCTCCCCCCTCCCCCTTGAAAAACACCCCCGCGGAAATTGGCCACCCCCCCCCCCGGCGCGAGAAAAAATCCCCAAACCCCCCCCCCCCCCCCCCCCGAACCGAGGCAGCGACGTTGCAGCTGCTCGACTGGCCTCGCGAATCGAATCGGCCGATCGTGTCTCGGACTTATCGACGCGATCAACGATCCAACGAGGAAGCGGAAACGCGGCTTAGGAAGGTCGACTGAGCCAAGTTTTGTCTCGTGTTTTGCAGGAGCAGGTCCAGGCAGTCGGGTTCGTGGCAGCGTCGCGGGGCGTGCCGGATGCGAATAAACGCCGGGAGATTGGAGATCTGCCGGTAAGGAAAGCCGAGAGACACGAAAGGAACGGAGCCGCAGCCGAGGAATGGCGACGATCCGAATCGCGGCCCTGCTGGTGCTGGCGTCGGGCTGCCTGGCGCTGCCGCCGAGCCAGCTCCAGAGCCGGCCGGCGGTGCGCACCAAGACTAGCGCCACCACCGCGGCCGCAACTTCGGCCGCAATCACGACCGCGAGCGCGGCCGCCGGCAGCTCGACGACCCAGCAGCTGCCGGTCGCCTCGACGACCACCACGACCCCCAAGTCGACGAGTCCGGGCGCCAGCGAGCAGCGGCTCAAGACGAAGAACACCGCACCGGCCAACCGCACCAGCACCACCCCGACCACCAAGAAGAGCAGCTCGACCAAGGAGCCCACCGTCACGCCGCCGTCCTCGGCCAAAGAGACCCGCGAGTCCCCGGGAAAAATCCGCCCGCAGATCAAGCTCACCACCAACTACACCAGCTTCAGCGAGGTAAGTCCCTTCAGTCCTTGCCGCTTTTTCCGCCTTTTTACGACCTCGCTTCGCTCGACCAGCCTTGTCGCGCATGTTTCGCGGGGACGGGGATACCACGAAAGTCGATTAGGGAGCGACGCTGGTGATGAAAATACTGGCGTTAGGGGGGCGGGGGGTTGATGAGATTGAGAAGAGGTGAATTGTGGAGAAAGGTCTCGTAAGAAGTGGTTCACGCGTTGAGACAGCGACTTTTCGGGATCAAATGGTATTGGGTACAGTGTCGTTTTGTGGTTTTCGAGGGTGGGGGGTTAAAGAAAGTTTGGGATTATGTTGAAGTTCGAGTTTAAAACGTTATGGGTGAATATAGTAAATAATGAAGTCGTAATGAATAGAGAACCCTGCAATGTTATGGACGTTTACTTTCAACGGATTTGATGCAGATTAGAAAAAAACAATTTTTTTTTTTCAAAGCTTGGGACCAAAATTTTGCTATAGGAGAGAATGAAATCGGTTTTTGCAAAAATCTAAAAATTCGATAACCCAATTTGATTACGATAACTTCGTTTAATTCTGGACAGTAAATTGCATTCGTGAATATTTTAATTCGAATTCAAACGATCAAAAGAAATCTGAAATAGTTCAATTACTGTTCAAACATTTGACGCAATCGTTTTATTTGTAAAACAATCGCCTTTTATTTTTCAAATAAAATTTTACCAATTCTACAAATTCAATTTAACGCGTTATTTTTTATTGTGCCAAAACGTCAAGAGCAGTTTTTCTGCCTTTTATTTATCTCTCTATTTAACAAAGCCAATAATGTAAAAACTTTTGTCATTAATATTTTTTAAATTTATTTACTTGTTTCAAAATATGTTCTTTCGATAAATTAGTTCACATGTGTAAATACTACAACAATTTTAAATTCAGCTGATAAATGAATATGCGAGCAAAATAAATATGCATTCGAAGCGCGATTCAAAATTCTACGAGTTTTCGATTGATGAAAATTGCAAATATCAGAAATGAAAACATAATTCACTAATAAAAGAAAAAAAAACTTTATTACATTCTGGGAAGAAAAATATAATTGTTCCTAAAATTCACAAGTTATTCGCGTTACAAGTTCGAAGTACAAACTAGCAGCTTAAATTATTAAATAAAATTTGTATTAAGAAGCTCCATCATTATGCGATAAAACTTCGTTACAAGGAATGTTACGTTCCAAAGCATTGAAAATACCGACTTCCTTCCCGAATTGTGCCACAGCCTCAATCGCCTTTCCATTCACTATTTCTCGCATCTGCATTGCAAAAAAAGCTCGCAATTCGCCAACTTTTAACGCAACGCCAAACTGAGCGCTACTTCCTCAACAGCCACTAAAAATAATTTCGCGGCAATAATAATCGCACTCGATATACGTTGTCAGTTGTTTAGGGATAATTTTAACGCTACGCTTCGCGCCAAATTACCCGGCCGGTGTATCAGGTGTTCAATTTGAAGATCGTAAGTGTAATAGCCGACACTTGTTACTTACCTAATAACCAATCATGATGTACGTTACACTGTAAACGATTTCTTTGATGTTTCGTGATTGGCTATTAGATGTGCTATAACGGTACGGGAAAAAAAACCTCCAACTTACGTATACGATATTTAACGTTCTCTTCGGCCGGCCGTTTCATTGACAGACAGTCCCATTCGGATTCAATAAACGACATTCCTCGGCTACGCGCATTTAATCGCTATACGTGGATTCGCGAAGAAGGGGGGGGGGAGTAAAAAATCATCGCCGGTAATTCACCGATTTTTTCACGCCTCGCTGAAAAAAAGCCTGGCGTTATTCAATACGATTCATTTCATTCGAACCACTGCCCCGAAGACGGAATACATTCCTTTGGCAATCGTAAAAGACGCGAGCTGCTACGGTTATGGGCCGGGCGCATGAAATTGAAGTATTCGAAATTGCAGAGCCGAGATATTCGAGTGACGATAAACGTATTCCCGCGACGAAAGTACGCCGAAAAGTGAACGCTGTTTTGAGAATCGCTCTTCGTCGACGTAGAAATGAGGACTTTTTGAATTAGTTTCAATTGAGTGAGTTAAAAATTATGTGACTGTAAAGAAAGATAAACAATGTATATAAAAAAATAAAAATGTAACTAGAAAGAAAACAGTACGAAATTATAGTTATTCTACTGTGTATTGCGTCTGAAGATATTTGTGTTTTTTTATATTGAGGGACATTTTCGATTTTTCTCGCACACTTGGTGTTTCATTTTTGAAACAATGTTAAAATAGTTAAATGCATGTAGATATAATTTTATAAAGTTATTATAATAAATTTTCCACATTCTTCGCGTAATTGAGATACACTGTACCTTGGTAAAATTTAAATTAAACTTTAAATGTTAACCAATAAAATGTTGTTAAACGTGACATACAATAATGTCATTGATGAAACTTTAAAATTTAACTTCAATTTTTATTATATATTACTTTAAAATAAAAATCCTTTTCACGGTCTATTAAAAGACTCTACTTGTTTAATCTTGACATTGCTTGTTTCGAAGCATTGGCTTTACGTTTCTAAAACGAGAAACATTGATTTAAAGGTATCAGCTTTTACTGTAACTGATATAACACGATTAAAATATAAAAATGCATGATAAATCTAAGAATATAACTCATATCAATTCTCCTGGAAAACCGATTTTTCACAAACCGAGTTCACAAAAGCGCGTCTTTCATCTCGGAAACTTTCACAGTTACTATTGAAACGCCCTTTCCTCAGAAAAACGTCGCGCCGTTCTCGTTTCAAGATCGAGCGCCGTATTTAATTGTTTTGAAATAAAGAAGCAATTTAATCGGCGATTGAAAAACTTACCGTTACAGCTGCCCGAGTGTGCTTTCCTTTTTCGAAATTCATGGCTATTGTTTACAAAAAAATCAAAGTGGTTTGACGTTTGAAAAGTGTGCGAGCGCGCATCTCGTCAGTCACGCGGCTGTCGGGCCGATAAATATTCAATGTCGAAGGTTTTTGTCGATTTTATGGAGCGAGACGTGAAAAACACGTGTACGCGAGACACGATAAACAAGCCGCCCGAAAATTCGAAATGAAATTCGTAAACTATGAAGTGTTATTTCAAACCAACGCGTGAACAGCGCAGTGAGAGGTGAGAGCCGATTGAATTAAATTCTTTCAGTTTGCCAATCCTTTTTGCTGCACTTTGAAATCGGAGCCAGTTGACTGGCGCAAAAAGTTTTGGAAGGTATCTATGGTATGAATTAAAAACTAGGCAACTTACGGTTCAGACAAGCAGATCAAATGTGGACTTACCTGGAACAAAAAGAAATTTAAATTAATAATATTGACATTCAGGCATTACAATAAAAAAATAAAAATTTATTTATACAAGTCATAAGGAAATCATCGAGACAGATATTTACATTGAGAAAAACACATTGGAAACTATTACGATTTCAATTGTTAAAATTTTACATTAAATAATAAAAGATAGAAAGTGTGATTGCCAACACAAATTAATTCGGTAATGTTAAATTCAATAAAATTATAGTTTCCACAGTCTTGATTTGAAATTCTTGATTCAAGATTTAAAGCCATTAAATGCTCAACAAAACACAATCTTGAGATTGTTCCTTGAAATTAGCACTTGCTTTCCCAAAGTCAAAAGTTTTCTATCCTAAGTGTCTAATAATTTGAAGTTTATGTAGACACTTTTACAACATCAAATCCCCGACATTAAGACGTTTCACACATTTGACAATAAGACATAAAACGTTGAATGAGAAAACACTTTCGCGTCGTCGAATCGAGCGCAAGAAATGAAATCTTTTGTTTTAGTACGAGAGATGTCGCCGATTTTTACTGTCTACTTAAACGTCTGACAACCTCCCAGTCTATTTTGATTTCTGATTTCTCCTTCCACTTGATTCTTGTGAAAACGAAAGTTGATAAGAGACAATTGAAAAACTGACGTTTAATTACGATTCGTTCTTTTTTAATCAATAACAGTTTGAAGAAACACATCTCGTCTACTTCGAAGAAAAACGAAAGACATTTTTCGTTTTAAAGAAATTCTCTTTTGGATTCAACAACCACAGCTTTTTGTCCATCATACGGTAAAGCGCACGCGTGTATATTACTTTCGGCATTGGAAAGTATGATGAACTAGAGCACAGACGGCACGTTGTTGATCAATTTCAGGATTAAACAGACAACTAAAAAACTATGAATGCTCTCACGGTAGAGATTCCAAATCGGTAAGACTACTATGACTCAATGCCGTCACTTCAAGAGATGTCTAATTTCAAAAATACATAAATTTGTTGATTTAAAATACCTTTAACCCGCATTCGTTTTTATACTTGGAATTGGCTTTTTCATGATTGAATGTTTTCTGGATACTTAATTTCAGTTAATTTTACAAATTGAAATTTACAATTGCTTTAAACAGTTTCAACTTAATTAACAATTAGCAATTACTCAACTATATATTTCCAGTACTTAAGTGATTGCTAGTTATTATAGTCCAGACACTGATGGAAGACAAATATCAACCCTACCATTAGGCTAATTCAACCAAAATTCGGCCGATTCAATCAAGCCTTGTTCTCGGTATATTTACAACGCATCTCTTCATAATGTTTTAAGCGGAAGACTAACCGAAGGAAAACGTTTGAATCACGAGGAAAACAATCTGAAAAGGAACTTCTCGAAGTTTTCCTCGCGAAAGTCTTCCCATGTCGGACGGCCCTCCCCGCGAACGTTTTCTGCGCATTATCTCGAGTAAAAGTAAATGTAACAAATTACGCACAAACAATTGTGCGAATGGGAAGGTTGACTGATTTTTGAATGGCTACTAGGAGCGTGTCGAGGAAACATGCGGAGGGCGTTAACATACAATGCGGCGGAATTTCACGTGAAGTTTCCTAGTTTCCATTACGTCTGGTACAATTTATGTAGGACCTGCCAACGGAAACTGACTCGTATTGACATCCGGTGGGCGCGGGTCGCAGATCTTAATAGCAACGCGCTTCGCCATTGTTTCCACCTGAGCACGTCAAATAAGCGTGAGGATCGGGAAAACATGTGTATTCAACTCAGCCGAGCCGCCGCGCTCGCATCGATGGAAAAACGACTCGCTCGCGATCCCAGGCACGGAAATATTCATCTTTTTCGTAACAAACGCTTTCAAACGAGCCGCGGCGCTCGCATTTGCCGCTTCTTCAAAATTGACCGTGTCATCATACTTTTAAAGTTTCTTATTACAGCCGAGCTGAGGTTTCGTTGCGCTGGGAAAACATTCGTAAGAACAATCATCGATTTAGTTTGAGCGCAAATGGATCATTTAGCTGATTCGAGTAACGAAGGCAGGTGACATTTAAAGGAATTAATAATTTCATTTGTGAATATAAATAAATTTTGTATACAATAAGTGAAATTACAGTTGGAACAACTGCTATTAATTTTCAACATAAATGGGAAAACAGATGAGGTAAAAAAATGAGTTGAAATTTTCAATGAAGATAACTTTAATTCCTTCGCTTTGTTATATTTGATATTTCGTTTTAATGATGTCCAAACTTTCGCCTTTATCAAACGTCGAGCAATTTACGGCTTCATTACTGCATTGTTATTGCAATTATTTTAAAGTTAAAACAATTTTAATTAGAGCGCAAATTGCTTCGTAAAGATAATAAATTGTTTTTATACTAAACATGACATTACGAAAAAAACGATGGAAACTTTTTGTTCAATTATTATGATTTTCCAATGAGTTTTGATCGTGTCAAAAATTCAGCTTTGTTTCAACGACATTGAATCGTAAAATAAATATCTACTTGTTGTAAGAGGGCGAGCTTTGAGGAAAATAAGACAACGGCCAAAAGAAGTAAATAATCACGACAATCGACGATTTCTTCGCAACCCCGGGATTCCAGCAATAAAAGCACGCAACGCCGAGCGTAATTTATAAGGAGTATTTATGAACCGCGCATTTTTTCCGCGCGAACCTTGAAAAACGGCGACGGAAAAACGAAATTCTTCAAACGATAATCAGCTGTTGTAATAAACAAATGTCACCTGGCACGCATTTTTCTTTCTCCATTTTCACGGCGACGAGTTTGAGCGCCAAAAAGACGACCTCGCGCGATCCTTCCGTGTAATCTAATCTAACTTATAATTACTACCACTTTCCAGCGGAACATCGATAATTCTTCGCGACCATTTAATATTTAAAAATCGACATCCTCTCGGCATTCCTTGTCGACAATTTGAGCGAGGCAAAAAGCGGGCAAGCAAAACAGGCGAGCCGAGAAGAAAACGAGAAGCAAACATCGGCAGAAACTGAAGTGAACGCCAAGCTGCCTCGCGGCATTAACGCACTTTTTCCACACGACGATTCGTTGTTTCGTAAGAAATTCACTGCTAAAATTTTACGGATATGAGGAGAGAACTAATTTCAAGACTGTTGAAAATTGAATGAATTTTGATATAAAGTAACGTTCCTTTCGGAGACATTTAATTTAACGAATACCGAAATCATATTTAAGATACGTTTTAAATTCATGCATATGCATATTAATTTTAATCAACAAAGACGCTTGCATTACGTTTTTAAAATTCGAGTACTTGAAATTAAATGTAATTTTATTTCATTTTAACGTTCTTCAAAATGCAAATTATGAAACGAATTTCAAAATAATCGTTTTGCAATTTTTTGTTTCGCATGTGGCTTTTCTGATAAAAAGATGGTATTCAGCTTATACGAATTACACTTTTTTTTTGGTAATTTACTATGTACACTTCCCCTTAATATGCAACGTATAAAAAGTTCATCACATTAGGTCCATTAAGCGAGCGTCGATCGGTCCCCGGCCCCCTCCGACTTTTTCCCATAAATTTTGCCCGGCAAAACGCAATACCCCACGCTCGGATCAACGTACGTCGAGGCGAGGCGATAAATTGCGGTTTCGCCGTGCGGTTTCCAGCGAGCGAGGTTTTCCGCGCTTTTTCGAGCGCAAGGACGAGGCCGTCGCGGACGGGGCAAGAAACTGAACTCGACGCTCGGCTCGCTTGTTCGGTTGCGGTGAGACGTCCAGTGACACGCCAACAATCGTCAGATGAGAAAAAGAGACGGCTTGCGCTCTCAAGCACGAAACGAGCTCGCGAACGGCCGATCGATGAACCCCTTGCGTAATTCCCGATGTTCCAATAGGCCCGGTCCACGTTCGAAAACAATTTAATGCGCTGTATAATAAAAAAAATTCAATTAACAGATTTTTTTACCAATGTGGCCGAAGCTGTAAATTAAGTTGTAAATCGATGCTGCTTCGTTCGAATCGTCACGGAATTTACTTACAAAGAAAAAAGAACGTTGACTTAATTGAATCTATTTTTTGTCGTTGTTCGTTTGAGAAAAAGAAGATTTCGCACTGAGAGAACGTTGGCGAAATTTTTATTACTTTTGAATCGAATATCTTTGGAATATTATAGAACGTTGTAATATATGTTACGATATGAATGTAACGACTTATATCGTATAATACAGTATTCTCAGTATACAATATCCTTAAAATTGCCGCGCAGTTTTTTCGCGGTCGATCCAATAAATTTTATTTATATACTCTTGGCAAATAACGAAGTTCGTTACCACGAAACTTTGATTGAACCGAAGTTTATTCATTTGACACAGTTTCGACGGGGAAAGGGGGAAATGAAACGTGCGAATATCGAGATGCAAAACTGCGGCCGGATCTTAATGGAAATATCGAGCGCGAATGTGAAAATACCCGGCAAGTTTGATTAAGAGAAGTTTCCTTTTATAATATTCGAATTACGCTTTTCTTCACGTAGCCAACTTTTTGATCCCGAATCGCGATTGGAGTCCGCCCGATTTCCATATCTCCGCTGTCGGAAGCGCTTTTGAATTTAAATACACGCATCGCTCGAGCGTTTGTACACAAAATACCGCTGCGTTTCGTGTCCGACTCGAGCGAGTCATGGAAATTTCAATGGCCGTCTGGAATCGAGATTTCACGAAACAGGAAAGCCAACGTTTCGCATTTTTCGCATTACATAGTTGTCTCGATTTCTCACCGATGGCGAAAAGAAAAAAATGAAATGAGAAGCATCCGACATTTCTTTTTTTTTTACATTAAAGACAAGCCGGACAAGTTTGCGGGATGGCATGAATTACAGATTTCGAAGGTGGAAATAAATTAGCCGACTACCTGTTTTGCGGAAAAAGTGTCAAGGTCTTAATAAGGCCTTGTTAAAAAGCAACGACTATCTTAGCCCAGTTCAAACCCGATTGAGATCTGGTGTTGGACAATTTCCATATCAGATGAATCAGATACATTTCAATTAAGCTACTTACTTAACGTAACTCGATCGGATCTCGCTACACCGCGATCGGTTTTCAATTAATACAAATAATCAAGTTTTGATCGAGCTGGTTTCCATCCAACCTAACCTAAAAGGTTTTCAACGAGAGCTTTGTATCTGGTGCGTTAAAAGTTTGCGACACTAATCCGCAAACTTGCCGTGAATTGATTTTCTAACGAGTTTTGAATGTTCAAAATCCAGTTTATCTCAAAAGACAAATTCTTTAGGTTATATCACTTTAGACTATATTGCAACCAAAAAGTGCAGGCCGAACGAATACGAGAAATTGATCGAAAATACACAATCGCGTCAATCGGTTCAGACCTTCAAAACAAAAATAAAACAAATTGTTTTTCTGAAATAGTCAACCAAACATTGATTCAGAATGAACAAGAAATTCCGTACGTATATAATATACGAGTTTAAACTTGGAAGATTTATTGTACAATTTGTGTTTATAAAAAATGAACGAAACACTTAAATTAAGTCAATAATTATCAATATTGATGTATTTTTATCGAATTAAAAAAATCTTGCAAAGAAAACAGGAAATTTTTTTATGAACATTTATCCAAGTTCAAATCCGTATATTATGTACGTATGGAACTTCTTGTACTGTCATTCCAGCAGTCTATACTATCGCACTGACAGTTCTTCTTTCTACGCGAGAACAACTTTATTTACTCTCAAAAATCCTCACGACAATCATAACGTTGCATTAACAAATTTCGATCAGTAAAAAGAACCTGCTTCACCATCCAAGACTGTAACGACAACAGTCTACATTCTGGTTCCAGCCCCTTATTCTCCGTCGTGATTTACCATAGTCATTTCGTGCAAATCATTTAGTCCCAAGGTGTCACCCATTAAGCCACCTCGCCTTATTCAGCGTATCAACCGTTGAAAGGCTCGGCGCTACGGTCGGAACTGCTTCTCGCGCCTATGAGACGCTAATAACCCGCGGATCGTTTAAATCGGAGGTTCTTGCATAACCGCGAAGTAGGAAGAGCCCCGCGTTCTGACAGTGACACATGGCTCGGCGGAGTAGAGAAAGGGGACCTAGATAGGATGGCACGAGTGCGGGGGTGGGGGGTTACGAGGCGCCGGAAAAATGGCATATGGGTCGACCTGGAAAGCGGCTCGGCGACGCGAGCGCACGCATCGCCGTCACGTGCGCAGCTCGTCCATCGCCGGCGGCCCGGCCGCGGGAAAACGAGAAACGCGGCGGCGATAATTGCGCCTTGTCGTTCGGCCGGCCTTCGCAATCGCTCTTTGTCCGGCGCGAAAATTTAACGACCCCGCTTAACGAGATTGGCAAATTTATTTCCAATGGCTCGTTGCGCTCCGCGGGGCATTGTCTTTGCCGAGGCGCAGGAAACGCGACTGCGCAGATTTATGCCCCCTCGCGGGAAATGGACGTTTAATTGATACGCCGATGCGATCGATCGCCGGATCGAATTGCCCCCCGCCGCCGCGAAATTGAGTTGTTCGCCGACGTCGCGCCTTTGTCTAATCATACGATAAAACGTTTAATTTAATGGGACTTTTCTAAATATGTATTATTGTCTTGTAATTATATGGTGCTCGTCGTGAGCACTGACGTGCGGCTGTGAATGAGAAAATGAGACGATTTCATCGGGCAGTTTTAATGGATATTTTAATTTCGCGAAGAGAGTGAGAATAGAGACTGCGGGAAGAATGGTTTTAGACTGCAAGCGTGGAGATCTTGAAATTGTTATAAGTAAAGACCCGGGAAAACGAGGCGAAACGGAAATCAAGTTGTTTATGAGGAATAATTAATTACAACGGTCGATTCGAATTATAATTTCATTTACTATATAAAACTGTTATTTTAACAGTCGACGTTGTTATATTAACACTTTTTTACTTTTGCGAATTTTAAACATTTTTTAACTCATATATATTCAATTGATCTGTCGTTTGATCGATTTTTATAAACCTCTTCAGGGATCCAATTACGATCTTCCAGAACCAATAACAGTTATCGATTAAAAGGATAATTTGACTCACAATTCAGGACTGTCATGAAAACAGTCAACACTGCTGTTTTAACATTCTATTTTTTTTAGTAAATAATTTTTCTACGCCGTTTTATCTCGGTTGCTTGAAACTTCGTTGCCTTAATGAATGAAGCACGACCGTTCAGTGACTCCCGGAAAAAATGTTTCCATCGAAGAAATTTGAACGGATACTTTGAACTCAAACCGCGGGGCTTTAATCACGACAAGACTCCGGTGCATCGTGAAAATGATTTATCTCCTGGGCATTAGTAGCTGGGAAATTAATACTTTATTAAGTAGTGCCTGTCGAAAATCGGTAACGAATGAAAGCGCCGACTTTTGGCTTGATTAATAGATCTGTCAGGTGTGATTCATCGGTACTCGCGACCTTACGTGCCCGAACAGAAGATTATTCTCACCTTTGTTGAGTGATTGTTGGATAAAAAATCGAAATTCAGTGAAAAACGACAAACGAGACAAATTAGGAGGGAAGTAAAATTTTCTACAAATAAATCGTATATCTGAGGAATATTTTCTCAGTGCTGTGTAATTTTTATTGCAACGGTCGTTAAAGTTAAATCAATGGGTTATATAATTAGTTGACATTTACTAGTTGTTTATTTAGAATTATTTTTGATGAATGAGTTTTCGAATGAAAGGCAATGATTTTACTTGAATTATTCCGAAAAAGGATATTCGTGGAAAAAAGCAATTTTCCATCTACAGACAGTTTCATTTCATTACGGTCTACCTCTTCAAACATATCAAAGCTCGGTACCAACATCCACCTCACTTGAAAACACTTTGTTTGCTCCCTCGAAAGTAAACAGAGACAGATTCAAAAGTATTTTGTTTCTCGAGGTAATTAATTGAAGAAGTTATTAGTTGACAAATATTCAAATGTTAATTTTAATTTTATCGTATTTTAATATTACTTTTAAACGTTGTTTCATTGTAATTAACAAACCGTTTGAATATGCTTGTGTTTTTAATAGTTTTCTTTTCATTTGAGAAAACTATAACTTTAATCGTATTCAATCAACTAAATATTATGGAAGAAATAAATTACTCGCCTTGAACTTCAAATTCAGTCATCTCGAGATGCATACACTACAAAAAGAAGTCTTTCATAAACTATTTAAATTAAGAAATTTAGTAGTTTTAAAGTACTTAAAATAAGAAATTTCACCAGAACAAGTAGTTCAAAACTACTAAACTGCTTAATTCAAGTAGTTTGCAAGAGACTACTTTTTCTTGTGTAGTTATAAGTTAATTAACATTATTCATTTATTTTTAATGTCTAATTATAGTCCTATCTATAATAAACATAATTTTTACTTTGATTACTCTTACTCGAACCTTCTAAAATTAAATATTATCGAACAATAATTTCACCGATGTGTTCTCCCATTGCAATATTTTCCACCTGCACAATATAATATTTAATTTCAGAAACTAAATCGAAAAAGAAATTGCACAATTGATTCGAGCGATTGCGAAAGGAGAAGCACTCAAAACTTAACCGAGCCGAAGTTGGAAGCAACAAAAAGAACAAAGGCCATGGAAAACGGCGAGCTGCGGTCGCCGCGCTGACAACGTAAATTTACGAAATCGATAACAATAATAAGCATCGTTGAAAAATAAGCGCAATTGTGTCGGGAATGGCCGTAATTGTGGACACAATCACGGAAATTGAACGCCGGTCACAATTTATTCCTCGCAATTACGAATCTTTTCATCCAACTGAATTCGGCGCACGGCACAATGGCAGACAATAAAGTCCGATCGCACGAGAAGCGGTAAATCGGTTCGACGAAACGTGGCGGCGCTGTTTTGTAACGATAAAACGAGCCGTTAGTCGCGTTTGTCATTGCAAAAGGACGCGCGCAGGCGCGGGAGTTAATTAAAAGAGCGGTCTCATTCCCTCAATAACCGCGCGCCATTTAAGACGATCGGATAACTATTGAGACGTTTGTTGTTCCCGCTTTGACGGCGTCAACGAAAAGCGCGCGAAATGATGGGAATATCGCGGTGAAAGTACGCGAGAAGTGATTAAGCGCGGAAGTAGTCCGAGAGCGAATATCTCGACGCTTGAAACTTCCTGAGCGGGTAACCTTGGCCGACGTGCCATGTTCGGAGCGACGGAGAAAAATCGGTTAAAAAGTCGAGGATAAAGTCCTTTTGCCGGCTAGATTTTAAATGCAATTAACATCACGATGGAGTTTGATTAACTGTGGTCAATTGCACGGGGAAAGAATAATAGGAATAATTATCAAAACTGTAACAATTTTACAAGAATTTCTAGTAATAATATTTTTTTTTAAATTTTCCAACGAAGAACCATCCGTGGCAGCGGAATTTATGTCCAGCTAGTCGAACGTCTTAATTTGTCAAACATTTCTGCCGGTCGAGCGTACTTGCATAAATCGTCCCGACTTTTACTGATCTTTACTCCCGAAGCTCTTAATTACGGCCGGGCTTTTTTTCAGCCCGCAACTAGGT
>JABFOV010004487.1:0-13839 GCA_022817685.1 Aradophagus sp. ZL-2020 | reverse complement strand
CCATAAAAACAATAATCAAACACTAATTTAAATTTAATTTAAAAACATTAATAATTAAAAAATAAATATTCTAATTTTTTTTTATTTTTTTAATTTTTAATTAATAAAAAACAAAAAATATTTTTATTTGGTTATTTTTTTATTTTTATATTTATTAAAAAAATAAATTTATTGAAATGTTTCTTTTTAATATATAATAATATAAATAAAAATAGAATAAAAATAAAAATTTTTTTTTTTTTTTTTTTTTTTTTTTAAGTATTGGAAAAAAATATGACAGTTTGATTATTTGCTCTTATGAACGCAAATAATTCAATTGTGAAAAATAATTTGTATTTTAAACCTTGAAGTTGTGCCAGGGGTTAAAATCGTAACTTTAAAAATACAAATATAGATTTAGAGATTCAATTAACATGTTTATAAATGTTAGAATGTTCATAAATCACTAATACGAAAAAGCAAAGTTTATAATTTTTGCAAAATGTAAGAAAAACAATTTTAGACTGTAAATATAACAGTCTCAGTGTTGTTAACATTACAGTCATATACGTACAACAAATTTTAATTTTTGTAATAAAAATTTCTGAAACAAATGGAAATTTTATGTATTTCTAATCTACATATTTTATTTACAGACAAGCACGATTTTTAAATATACGAAAGGCCTCTAATTTTCGAAAGATTCTTATTGTAATTCTGTTGGTAATCGTTATATTTTGCACTATACAAATTTTTAAAGCCGATTTCGGTCTTAGTTACAATGACAGAGCCACAAATTTCGAAAAGCTGTAAGTTCATCAACATTGATCATCGATTTTATTTTATTACAAAATTATAAGACATTATTTTTATAGCATTCGCATGTCGAAGATCATCAAGAACTCTGCTCAAACTACACATATCAGGTATGGGTTTTCAAATATGAAATCTTTATGCTACGCATTACTTCTCGAACTAATTTTTCTTTTCGCTTCAATTTGCTGTTCACAGCGATAGAAGTCCGGCATGCAAATTTCCCGAGTTGAATTTAACGAATCCGGAGGTTATGAAATTCATTCACGACGTTCCTCCAGTGGTTTGCACCCCAGAAGATTGGGTTAAAGTAGACGGATCTAAACTTTATATTGACGAAAAAGCCACAAATTTGTATGGTGTCATAACATGTGCTTTTAGAGGTTCGTAAATTATGTAACTTGTAACAAGTAATGTGAAAGAAGGTAATATTAATAAGTTGATTTGAGATTTCATTAAAGTTCAATCCTTGATGTATTGAAATTAAATCAAACGTTGCAGACTGATTGGTCGGTTTGCGTGTTTCAGAAATAATAAGAATCACTGACGATAATTATGATTTTACTGACTCAAAAGAAACTAACGATTATTATATACTCAAATACAGTGACTATGCTGAAGTCAAATGCGAGTCACAAACTGGAAAACAGTACGTATAAGTAAACGATGAAAATATCACCATAATAATAATTAATAATAAACAATAAAATCATTAATCGATAAAGTAATAAGTTCATGGAAGAAAATTTTTTTAGTTGTTACACTGTAGATTAAAATGTCTTGATTCATGATGAATTGAGGTATTTGTATTTCTATTATTGCAGTATCATTCACACTGCAATACATACATCCATACTAAAATTACAATACACATTTTTCAGATGGTTCAATATACTCGCAGGAGTCAAAGAAGATCCGGTAGAGAAAATGAAGGGATGGGAATACGTACCGGAACAGTCGCTAAAGCTAAATGTCTTAATGTTTGGATTCGATTCTTTATCGCGAAACGGTTTTATGCGAAAATTGCCAAAATCATACAAATACATGAAAGATACTTTAAACACACTCGTTCTGGAAGGCTATAACATAGTCGGCGACGGTACGCCGCAAGCTCTGATACCAATTTTAACTGGGAAAATTGAATTAGAATTGCCAGACACGAGGAAACGAGTGGGTAAGATGGCAAATTACGTTGACGTTTATCCGATGATATGGAAACTTTACAACCAATCCGGATACATTACTGGCTTTATGGAGGACGTGCCGCATATTGGCACGTTTACATATCGTTTAAAAGGTTTCAAACGACAGCCAACCCACCACTACATGCGAACTTTTTATAAAGCATCGGCACCTTATTACAAGTTTTCGAATAGATTCTGCTTGGGAGGCGTGCCTCGACATGTGGTAATCAATCATTGATTCTGTTTATCCGCAATTTTTGTTAGTTGATAAAGCGAGGTGCAGTTTTTTATATGTAATTGTAAAAATATTTACATACTTAAATTCTTAGTCAAAATTTATAAAGCAGCGAGGGTTTATTTAAATTTTTTTTATTTAAATTAAGTTTTAATTAAATTAAAGTTTAATTACATTAAATCTGAAGCAAAGGTAATTGAATTTTTAGTCGAAACAATTATTATGGTACTTTTATCGTGCTTTTAGGTATTGTTAAATTACATAAAAACAATTTTTAATACATATCGTCAACAACCGAAATTTCTCTTCGGTTTTCATGGTGAATTGTCGCATGATTCTATCAACGACATCGGAGTCGCAGACGATGATTTATTAAACTGGATGAAAGATTTGAATGATTCTGGTCATCTCAATAATACGATTCTCATTATAATGAGTGATCATGGAAATAGGTAACTGGTGAAGATTCAGATAATGAAGTTGATTCTTCTCGGTTGTATTGTTTTTTCACCGAACAAAATTATTTGGAGGGTTCGATTTGGCAAATAGTAGTTTTTGTATTCAACATGTAATTTTTGAGTCCATTTTTCACTTTGTTTTGTTTATCATTAATTGTTTCATATTGAAAACATTGTAGATTCGCCGAAATACGTAATACACTTCAAGGTAAGCAAGAAGAAAGAATGCCTTTCTTTTCATTTACATTTCCTAAATGGTTCAAACAAGTACATCCTCGAGCTTATTCAAATTTTGTATACAATACAAAACTTCTTACCACACCATTTGACATACACAAAACTTTGGAAAGTGTGATAAAATATGAAGCACCAAAGGATGGAAATCGAAGTCATCGGGAGATAAGTCTTTTTAATAAGGTATATTACGTATTTGTAGTTTTTTATATTTAAATGTATATTTTTATTCACAATGTTTATTATAGAAAAGTTATTTTCAATAATTGTAAAAACGATGAAAGTTGGAGTATTTGTGATCATAATAATTACCATCATTTTAATTTTAAATAAAATAGTATAATTATAATTTTATTGCTTTAATTCACTTACATAATTTTTTGTGCATTATGTTTTTATATATAACATATAAATTAAAATATATAAAAAATTTGAAAATTACTTAGTGAAGAGTTAAAATTAAGATGAATGTGAATTATTATGCTCATGGTATCGTTTGTCTGAATGCAGATTCCACTAGAAAGGTCTTGCGCGGATGCATTTATAGAACCGCATTGGTGCGCATGTCTTTCTTGGGAAGAAATTAAAACAACTGATGAAAGAGCGATAGATGCCGCTGAATACTTTGTTAAATTTTTAAATTATTATACCGAAGAATATAGAGACATTTGTGCAGAATTAAAATTGGATAATATTTTCTGGGCTGCCAAACTTTTACCTACAAAAGGTAGTATAAAAATTACACAAAGACTGACAAAATTTGTGCAAGAATAAATAAAAATTGTTTTTAATTAAATATATTGTTTTATTGATTTGTTGTAATTCTTGTAAGTTAAATTGTATGGACTTGATTGTACGGTACTGTATTATGACTCGACTGTAACTTATCGACAAAAAATCATTCACAGATATTTTTATTAAACATGTTTTAAATACTAAGTAAATTTTATCTGATTCCTGTTATAATGTAATTTAAATATTACTAAAAAGTAATATTAAAATTGCAGATTTATTAAATTTCAAACACTCCGATGACTTAGATGGTTTTATTGCTGACTTTAGTGATAATACTAAAGTTAACATTGAACTTTATCAATTAAAAGTCAGTACTTCACCCGGAGAAGCTCTATTTGAAGCTAGTGTCAGTTATGATGTCGACACACATACATATCATGCCAAGGTAATTGTGTTGTACTATTCTCGTTTGTTGCATTTTTATATTGTATTGAATATATTATCTACAAAATTAAAACATTATTTTGAGACTAACAATAATTTGTGTGTGATTTCAACTAAAATGTTTTTCAGATTTCCGATGTGAGCAGAATAAATAAATATGGCTCTCAAGCGAGATGTGTAGAAAATAGTTATTATCATTTACGAAAATATTGTTATTGCAAGGACTGAAATATTTTAGAATTTAACAAAATTATTTTTCACAACAGTGAAATGATTATCTGGTGTTATACGTACCCCTAGTAATTTACACATTATTGAAAATTTAAAGTCAGATGTTTCATTAGATTATATAATGAATTAATAGTGTCTTTTATTTAAACAAAGACTTAAATTATTATCAATTTAAAAAAAAATTGTCATGTGCACGGAGAGAAGTGTCAAACACTGAGTTATTTAAACACACTAGCAAAAATTGACAAATAAGTAAGTCGTATACAAAATTTAATTGTTTATTTGGCAATTCTTGTCGTGAATTAACGGCTACATTTTTGCAATTCATCTACATATTTACAATTGTTAGGACACTGTTTTAAATTGTATATTTATTTGAATGAATGTTTAAATACTTTTAATTAATTTATTTCAAAAGAAATGCAAAACATTAAAATACTTGTTTTACTTTCATAAAATTATATTCTTTGCTTTTAATGTTTTTCCTTTATTTTAAGATTATTTACCAGGCATTGTACATTAATGTTCGTTTTAGAGTTTTACACTGAGACAAATTTTAATCTTTATAAAATTTTATAAAAATTTTATCAGTTGTTACGCGGTAACAACTACAGATTTTTGTTGGCACAACTGGAAAAATTAGTAAATTTTACAGAAATTCAATTTACTGAATTGATTTTAAGTTAAATCAATTTATTTTTCACTTAGTTACTTACGCTAAGTGAATATTTAGTTGATTTACTTCTTCGATTTCTCTGAGTGTACAAAACATTGATGTATATATGTATGTATATGGTAGCGATTTATATTTAGCATTTATAATACATACTGGATATAAAATCACTGTGAGTATTGATTAAGAAATTAGGTGTACCATATAAAATCATAAATTACAGCTATGCATTTCAATAAAATGTGATTTCATTTGTGAGGGTTTTTATTATTTATATTAATTTTGTTAAAATAAAAATTTAGAGTATCATCCCTTATATTTTGATAAAGTAAAATGTTTTATTGTAAAATGAAAATAATATGTAGAACAAAATTGTACAAAATAAACACTTTGATTTCGTTGAATAAAATATGTTTATTATACATATATTGTACGATTTTAGTCAATGTACACTGTGAAATCAATCATCAAATCACTGTTAAATCATTATTTTGAGATATGTTTAGTGATTGAGACACTTTTGCGGTCTCAAAATGAGACACTTGGATTTGTAGTGTATAATAATATACTATTCCCTGACATACAAAACAATTCCTCAACCTTTCCCTGATTTTTCCCGGTCAAAAGTAATTCTTTAACATTTCCCAGTTTTCCAGGTTTGTCGATGACACAGACCCGTAACTTAAGTTAATCACACTACTTCGAACCCCACTTTTGCGCTCTCTTTTCTGCATAAGAGAGCGTCATTTCTCGGGGGAGATCTCCTCGATGGAGAGTCGACCATATTGCATCTCAATGTTACAAAAATATAAAGCGTTTAATAATTTGGCAAAAGTGAAAGATAAACCTTTTATTTGTTTCTCATTAGATTAATAATTAAACCATTAGCTATTAGAACTAGTAGCTATTATAAGATATTTATCTCACTAGTGGAAAAAATGCCAACTTCTCCCACGAGTGACTGCATTTTTACCTTTCGTAAGGTAAAGTTCTATACTCGTGGAAAACTCTTCCATATGTAAAAAAATTTCAGTCCCGAATTTTCCACACAACGGTTAGTCAACCGTATTAGTTGATGGTAATATTAGCCAATGAAATTGTGCTTAAAACATCACAAATTTTGTTGATTTTATTTAAATAATTTAATTATTTCTATTATTTTTTCTTTTTCGAATAAGTTATAATCATTAATCATTTCACTGCATAAATCAACGAACTGGTTATCGCAATACCAGACTGATCAAACAAATACTGAACAGGAAAGAGAAAACTGTCAGCAAGGCGTTATGGTTACTTTTAGTAATGAAGACAAAATGAAAATTTTAAAAGGTAATTTTATCTCGTTCCACTGCCATAACTTTCGACAGCGCCTTTAAAAAGTGAAATATGCTTATTTCTAGAAATGCGTAAAAGTGCGGAGTATTCTACCAGTCTACCTGTACTCAAACATTTGTGCATTTTCGACGTATTAACGTCAAAATTGTTACACAATTGTTTTTTTAAATAAATTGTTTATTTGTTTATCGTTTTATTTATTTATTATACAAGTAATTTCAAAACATTTTAAAAAATCAATTTTGTGACATTAATATCAGTATTAATGATCAGTCGTTAATTGATTAACGGATTTATCAATTGATTGATTGATTGATTCATTCAGAGATTGTTCAATTACAAAATTATTTCCAAAGCAACAACTTTATTACACAATTTCACTATGAAGCGCTATAATCATAGACGTCAAAAGAATTACATTTTGTGTAAAAAAAAAAACCAAAATAATTATTTGAGTGTATTGGCCTATTCATGAAGTTAATATAATATAAGGTAAAGTATATATATTTTTCATAAAAACATGTAATTGTTAAAAAACCTGCTCATCTAGAAAAATTCTTGAAATAAATTTACATTATATATATCTACAAAATTAATGAATATTGAATGTATTTGCGTAAAAAATTAATGTTTATAAAAAAATAAGTAATTTACATAAATATGTTTTACTCTAGATTACTACAAAAACATCATAACATTGTTTTATGCTGCTTACAATGTTGTGAAACAATGGATTATCTATATTCTTTAGTCCGTAGTTAATCCCACAATTAAACTGATAACTGATTGAAATTTACCGTGGAGGGAACAGTTAAGCAGTAAAACTTTTGTTTCTACAAATCAATGTTTCAAACCGTGAAAAATAGACAAGTCCACTTTATTTTTACCTGTTACAAACACAGCTTAATTCTCAAAGATTTATTTTACTTTTGATTTATTTTAATTCTGACCTAACTTCAATTTAATATATAAACTTTTTTTTCTGAATTAAAATATATAAATTTTAATCTGTCTATTTTTTTTTGTATTTATTTAACATAATTCTTTAATAAGAAATGTTAAAAATTTTCATCAAGAAATTTTGATGATGTTTATTTGATGAAAGAAATTATATCAAAAAATCGTTTCTTATATATTTTATTTTAAAGAAAATATCAAACGTGTTACCAATTAAATTTCAAATATAACGTGTTTCATGTATTCATGAAAATATGAAAAATTAAATAAAAAAAGAAACAATCAACATCTTTTTGTTGTTCATGTCTTATTGTTCAAACGTGAACATGTTCATGCATAAGTAACAAGTTCTATATTAAATGAAGAATTTAATAATCAAATTCCAACATTTGTAAAAATATTTTACTTTGTATTTGCTGCGCACTATTTAATTGAAACTGTGACTGAATATTTGGTTTTTCGATAATTTCCTGTATTTGTATTCCAACCACATCATTACAGCTCTAAAGCTTCAGACAAAAGAAAACAGATCAATTTTAAAACTTGAAATCATAAATTTTACGTTTGAGAATAGCATTAAAACTCAATTTATGATTTCAGATTTCTTTCCTCTTTCACATAATATTTGAATTGCTTAATACTTTCTGTACGGAAAAGTATAATTTACTTTGTTTCACAGTACAGCAAAATAGTAAACCAAAATTTCATTTGGAGAAAACTTATTACTCAGAGTTTTTCATTTTAACGTAAAAAGCATTAATAAAAATGGTAGTCAAAATCTCGAAAACTTAAAAACAGGCACAAACCAGGGAATTTCACACGTGGTCAAGGAAAAAAATTATATGATAAGATTATTTAGAATAATTTTAAAGAAACGAATCTTAATTCTATGTAAAATTAAAAAAATTTATTATAAGTTTACACAATCTATTTTCATTGTAATTTTTGTTAATAATCTTAACATTTTGTTGGAATTTTTTGAATTCCTTGAATAACAGAATATAATTAAAATAGAATATTTGAAGTACAGTAAGCAAGTTGCATTTGTTTTCAACATTCAGTTTTCTAATTTTATGTGCGCTGTTATTTCAATGACGTAATGTTCTTACACGTGTAGAGATTCTAAAAAAAATCATTTCAGGTAATAAAAAGAAAGCTTTAAACAAGAATTATAAGATTATTGCATTTTAATAATTGAAATTGTTGATAAAGCTTTTTATTACCCAAAAACTCAACATAATACACAGAACAAAATTTGAATATACATACAATATGAACTGCTGATATTGGCTTTAGAAAAAGTAGTCCCTTGTAAATTACTTAAATTAAGAAGTTTAGTATTTTAAAGTACTTTTTTTTTTGCTGAAACATTTATTCTAAATTGCTTAAAACTACAAAATTTCTTAGTTTAAGAAGTTTGTAAGAGACTTCTTTTTGCAGTGGGGATTTCGAAAAAATGATTTCGAAATGAATAAAAAATAATTCTTTTCATAACACAGGAAATTTCATGAATAACTAAGATTCTTACACATTCTTTTCCGTGTGTATCATTGATAATATGTACAATTTAAAATACTATTTTGACACACAACTTTAAATCTTGATTTAAAATTCAGTATTCTGAGTCAAAATTTGTACATTTTACGTCAGACTGTAAACTCATGACACGAAATGTAAACTTCTGCGTCAATGAAAGTGTTATAAGAGTGTTCAGTTTATATGCTTACTGGAAACAACTTAAATTCGGCTTAGTATTTCTGATTAAAGTAAAATAGTAAACATGAAATTTTATTATAAATTAACACACCCCGTATGCTTTCAATTTTTCCCCCCCATTTTAACATAATCTTTGAATTTAATTTTCCATGTATTTCCACGTAATTTTGTGATTTTGCGTAAGGTATTCTGCGTAGTTTTTATCTGGGATTCATGCGTTGCCGACCAAAATGAAAATAAATTAATAAATTAGCCACTCGAAATTCGTTTTGGATACTTAAACCCACTTTTGTACGCAAAAACACCCCGTCTTTTCAGAACACAACAATTCGCTTTCTCTAAATAGGTTCCTTCTGGTTGTTTTATGTGCAAGTTTATTTTATCTTATCTGCATCGTTAATCTTGCCAAAAATGTTTTTATGATTTTGCTCAAAAATAAATATCATTGTTAATTTCACTTGAACGTAAATACGTTAACTTATATTTTAATTTACGAATTAGTAACCAAAAATACTCGATTGACACTGTAATAAAATTATAACGCGCGCACGGAAGAAATGGTGGAACTTCGACTAATTACTTTTTGCGTGCTACCGTAACAATCCCTAATTTGAGCCAAGAAAAGATTACGATTTTTGCCTTTCTGTAGACGCGACGATGGTAAATCATTTCCACAGACAATGGAAATGATTTAGAAACTGTGTTTGGAAACTCATCTTTCAACTTCCGAATAATATTTACACCTGTATTATTTCGACGAAAAAAAAAGAAAAAAGAAAAAACAAAATACGAGTCCGAGTCAAACCTTTCGGTTGATCTTCTAAAAATTCATTTTCCGATGTAACCTGTCTCCTTCGGTCGTAATCTGTATACTAGCATGTCATTAACAATGTATAAACCCTGGTTGAAATGTCATAATTATATACTGTGGACACTTTCTTTGATCAATGGTTGCGATGAATGGTTTACAACGAACAGATGAATTCATAATCACTTAACATCGACTTAGAAATGTGTAATTGTGAATAATTAAGAATTGCCGGGAAAATGATTGCTATGCTTTTGCTAGGGACAATTTTTAATTAATTTTCAGTTTACTATGACCAGTGGAACAAAATTCGTGAACTAATTAATTCACACTGTCCACAAATTTTGTTCCACTGGTCATAATAAACTGAAAATTAATTGACAATCGAAGGAAACGTTTGGTTAAATTAGCTATTAACATTATGAACAATTTTTTGTTTATAAACATTTGTAATTATATTACATAAATTATTTCATTGTATGCTGTGTACTTTTAAAGAAACATAAAAATTCATTTTTTAGTAGGTGGGTTATTGTTATAACAAATTGTTTCCATAAGTGAAATATTAGTAATAATTCAATTAAACTTGCTATTATAATAATGTTATTATTATTATTATTATTATTATTATAAGTTTAATTTAATTTGTTGATATATTTAAAAATAAATCAAAGAACAATCAAAGTCTGATTCAATAACAAATTTATTTTTTATTGTTTATTAGTAGATATTCATGTATTCTAATTAGTCGAGGTATACAGATTTGTTAAAATTTCGGCCTACGAACGGACAGGCCAAAGAAAACCATTGTTACAAATTGTGGTAGAGAAAATATATTTAAACTGAATCATGAATAAATTAGTCAAAAAGTAAAAGCGCCAGCTTCGTATTTTTGATTTATTGTGCGTGGAAACTATCAAGGCTGGAGGGTTCTGCAAAATTAATGATTAATAAAAAAAGGTTTTTTCATTATATAATTATAACAATAAAGTATAATTGAATTAATGAATAATCTTAAATGATTTTAAATTTATAACACAATCTTTCTAAAAATTTAATGGAGATTATAACTACCGTCTTTGCAACGAGACGGCAAAGATTGAGACTCCCGACAGTAGATATTTGTTAAATCGGCAATGAATTACCGGTGATCGATAATAAATTACTGATGAACACTCTTAGAAAACAATCTTGACGCTAAAATCTGAAATTTTGACAGAAAGTCAAGAAAGGACACAAAATATTTGAACACAACGATTGAAGAAAAAAAGAACAGATTACTATTAAAACAAAACATGCCATTTTTGTTTATTTTTTGTATTTATATTTTGCGTGTCCTTTTTTATTTACTATTTAAACTTTACGTTCTAGAGCCAAGATTTTTTTTTTTAAGTATAAATATCAGCTAACATTGCATAAATTGTAATTTCGCAAATGGATTTTCTTTTTCTATAAGAATCCATAAAAGGATTATCTATAATAAATCCACAATGGCATTATAGTAAATCCATAGCAGCTGAAAAAGATGTCAGTTTACAACATGTAAACACACTATCTAAATAAGCATAACTTAGCCTTTGAAACTTCTTTTCAAATCTAAGTTGTAAAGATGAAACAAAAAGGATTTCTTACTTGTATCTTACTTGTATCATAGGTAAACTTTTGTCAAATATTTACCTGAAAATACACCCGAAACTTGGAAGTTGTCAACCAGAGGCTAATTATGTCAAACAAAAAACATTTAATTTCTCCTACCATTTTTCCTTCCCTTTTGCCGACCAATCGGAGCTAAGTCATTGTTTTCGTTTAGAGTATTTAAAGAGTGACACAATTTCGTATTTGCCAGTTTTTAAAAAGGTAGTCCAGCTTATATACTACTATCCCTCATTGCAACTTTGTCGCAACTCAATTCTTTTTACTCAGTGCTCGAAATTAGTGTATACTAATCAATTATAAACAAACCTCTCGTGCCGTCATCGCAACGTTATTTTATCAAAATGTACGACGCATACATGGATTGTTCGTACGGTGGTATATACTTACCCACTATTTGGCAAACCCACCAGACCATTCTAAATCATCAACATGCTATTATGCAACATTACCAGTACGAAAGGATGATGCTGTTTCAAAAACAATTGTCGGCTAGTATACAACGTCACCAGACATCGTATGCACGTGCGACGAAGCAGTCCCAAAAGTTTGTCAGTAACTTTTCAATTGAAACGATTTTAAGTAATACTGATTCGTCGAGGACGAAAGAGGAGAAGTATTACGTACCACCGGAGCATTTTCATTTATATGAGCCACAAATGTTGGAGGAAGAAGCGAGTAAAGTGGAACCGGATGAAGACGGCAAATTCATATGTTATATGTGTAACAAAGGATATTCGAGGAGACATCAACTAAAAATACATTTTAGGTAATATTACTTTGTTGCGTATTTAAAAAATGACAACCTCGCATGTTGATATCACTCCGAAAATAAATGTCTCGTTGCGAGACACTTTTGGTGCCTACGCAGGTAAAAAAATGCAGCGTAGTTTTAATACAACGTAAAGTTTAAATACTAAATTAAAAATGTCTCATTCACTTGTCGTATTCACTTACTTTTTAAATTTTCTTGATCCAACAAAAAGCATGATTTTAATTCGAGTCAAGTAAACTTTGCTTGCATAAAATGAACTGTTTGAAGAGTATAGGTTGTGCGTAGCTTAAAAAATGCGAATAGTATTCAATAACTGCATTAAAAGGTTTTAATCAATCAAATCCGAAACATAAAGTAGTACACCAAAAATAACACGTGCCCATTGTTTTGCATGCACTCCACGTGCGTGAGCTAAAAAAACAGAGCACGCAAAAGTTTGGTTCGGTTACACTCATACTAGCTAATTAATTATAAATGACATTTTTTTGTATAAAACGACAATTTTTAAACTGTATGAAATTTAATCTAATTCATTTAATTCAATCTAGTTACATTGCATGGTGAAAACAAACGTAATGGACAACATTTTTACATTTTAACATTATCTCATTGTGAACACCAATATCATTCCTTCAATTTGGAACATTTTTAAATGTTCATTATGCAATTGATAACAAGAGTCTAAGAAATTACGGACAGCATGACGTTTCTACTGTAAATTTAAGATAAATGCTAATAAAATAGGCCGAATGAAGAAATTTTTTACTAATTTTTTCTTTTTTTATTTCATTTCATTTCAGAATCCATACAGGATATAAACCATTAAACTGCGGCTACTGTGGGAAGACTTTTGGAGATCAGAGTAATATGAACAAACATAAAAAGTTACATGCAAAGTGACTATACCAGATTTCTAGATTTAATTCATAATTTATAATCGATAAAATGAACTTGAAGTTCTAAACGTTTATTACTAAACGAAAATAAATATAATCCAATTTATAAAGGAAAACAATGGTATTTTTTATTGAATATTTCTGTAAGAACTAACTTTAACACGTTCATGTTTTAGTTAGTAAAATTTTTCACTTTCAATTTGCACTTACTTTATTAAGTTATTTCTAATTAATTTTCATTTACTAATAAACGTTGGAAACTTCAGATGCATCTGATAAAAGTAATTTTAAACCCAATTCGTCAAAAAGTGCATGAAATTTATTAAATTACTTGACTGAAAAACAAAAAAAGCAGCATTTGAGAAGTCGATGGTAGGATATTTCAACAATGATAAGATATTAAAACAAATGTTTAAGGACGTTCGGATTTTATATCCGAGATTATGCGTTTTTTATATAAATTTCGATTACGAATTTCGCTATGAGATGTTTATTATAGAATATAGATTTGTGAAAAAGTATAAATTTAATTTAGACAAATAAGTAATTAGGTAACAAAAGAAGTCAAAAGATAGTCGCTATAAATACCCAAGTAGAAATTCGGCCGGGCAACCTTGATAATTTGCTGGGGCCTGGTTAGTTTTCCATACCTGGGCTTTTTGTCAGCATGCCGGTTCAGGGCCCGTCTGGTTTTTAATATGTGGGCCCTTTAT
>JABFOV010004486.1:0-13841 GCA_022817685.1 Aradophagus sp. ZL-2020 | reverse complement strand
GTGTTAACCAACGTCATAGCACATTCGTACTAAATCGTACTAAATCAAAAATACTGAGATTTTAAAGTTGACAAATTGAAAATTATCAAGGTGAATATCTCGATTATTGAGCATGTCCTTATTAACAATTATTTAGATTTTTTGTTTATTTAACAATCAAACTTACTATAGATTTTTTTCATTTGATTAATTTTTCATGTTTCACGTAAAGTTTTAAATATAGTGAGTTAATAAAATTTTGAGTAAAGCAGTAGATATTAGTAGGTCAATATGATTTCTTTATAAGCAATTGCTGATCAGTATAAACATACATTAAAATAAATTTAAAATAATTACCATAATTACTTGTCAATGCAGAAATATAACTTAAACTTAATTGGTATTTATTTTTTTTAAAGTATCCATCAGTTTTATTTGCTCATTAATGAGGACATTTACCTTATCTAAACAATAAGAATATGATAGCCCGGAGATTTATAAATTATTATTTTAGGAAGAATATTATTATTCTAACGAGTTTATATAATTTATTCTAACTTCTACCTGTTACTTTATCGATAACTGCTTGTGTTATCACACGTCGCGCTAAATCTTTAGCAGTATTCAAAAGCTGATCGGCAAAACTAGGTTTCTTTGTTGTCGACTGTGCGGGGTAACCCTGATTAGGATACCCTCCATATGATCCTTGAGGATATCCTGGATATCCCGATTGACCACTTTGAGGGTATCTGGGATAACCACCTGAGCTAGAATAAGAGGGATATCCTGAAGATCCTCCCGAAGGGTAGGCAGGATATCCAGATCCAGAACTGGAGTGACCAGAAGATCCACTTGATGGATATCCGGATCCAGAGGAGCCACTCGAAGGATATGCAGGATAACCAGATCCAGATGAACTACTCGAAGGGTATCCAGGATAACCAGACCCAGATGAGCTACTTGATGGATATCCAGGATAACCGGATCCGGATGAACTACCCGAAGGATATCCAGGATAAGCAGATCCAGATGAACTAGTCGAAGGATATCCAGGGTAACCTGAACCTGATGATGGATTACCGGACGAACCACTGGAAGGCAAGCTAGGGTAGAGTGATGATCCACCTCTGGAACCTGTGAAATCGCTTCCAGCAGGACTATCGGCAGTGTTTTGCCGTGACGATGTATCTTTAGTGTCTGCAAACATTTGGTCGACAATTTTCTAACAAATTTGTTCGGGTCATTAAGTATCCGTTGCATGCCATGCTACCTTGGTTAGACCAATTTACATTCCATCACACTTAATTGAGATCAAAGCGGCGAGTAGAATAATTGGCATTTGATGTAATGCAAGAATTAAAAATAATTCTATTAAGGTCGATTGAGAAAGGCTTGAAGAAATGTCGACTGATTAAAAAGAGGTGAATTCCAATCAAAAGCCACTGACATTAAATTCACCCACTTGATTCTTAATTTCTTTTATGTGGTTCATCCAAGCGACATCCCGCACAGAGAACTTTGATAACATTGTGTTAATAAACAAACACTTTAGGTGGAATGATACCATTAGGTCGTCTCGGCGCAATGAATTCACTTTTGCCGTGGCACAAATGTGGAATTTCGTTTAAGCTCATTTCATGTAATACAACTTGCGTGTATTCTTGAGGCAGAATTATTACGATGCTGGTGAAATGACAAACATGGAATTAGTGTTCTAGGAACTGTATTAAATTGTGTACAAGGTTGCTAATTATTAAATATACATTAATTAAGTAGTCTTGTAAAAGACAAAGCAGAAGGGGACAAAATGTATGGCACATTAATTACGTCTCAAGCGTAAAGACACGGATTACGAGTAAAAGTACATTTCATATATATCCTCGATAAAAAGGGTAACAGTGTTTCCTTTTGCGATTGATTTTTGTTTAAATTTGCTTTCCTTGAAGTGGCGACTTACAATGGAAATAACACTTCACTTTTACGTCCTCGAGTCCTTATCCGGAGAAGGTCCACTGTCGGTTGCCGTCTCTGTCGACTGAAACGTGTGTGTTATAGTAACCATTTCTGTCGCTCGAACGACTGTAGGGTCTGATTGTGGTGGTAGTGGCGCGTCTTCCACCGGAAGACCCGCGAGACCGGTCTCCTCCGAATAGACGAGTCCAAATTGAGCCGCTTCCGATTGTGTTCCTCGAACCGGAGTGACCGGAATCACGTGCACCAAAAGAAGAAGACCTCGGTGGAGGGGTCGGCACGGTGGTTCGATACCGTGGGCGTTGAGTGCTCGGTCGCCGTGCAGCTGGAGCTGCCAATAAATTTTTACACGTCGAATTTTATGTTCCGTGATTCACAATGTTCAAATAGCACGAGTTTACATTTTAAACGGTATCTTTAGTTTCAGGTTAATTAATAGTTATTCGAGTCTGGTTAAAGAAAGATAATTGTAGATTTTAGAATATAATATAGATATATTATATGAATATATTGGCGACTGAAAACAGGGTAGTGCATGTTTTAATTATGCATGTTTTTGTGAAGAATGATGATTAATTAAAAAAAGTCCACTTCACCCAAATAAATTGAAAATAAATAGTTGAAAGTCTTTGTTGAATATTTGATGTATGAAGATCATTGCATCTTTTTTAATCCCATTTCTATTCATGCGTCATTGAATTCCCATGCATATGTGATTCGAAACGTTAATAATTTTTTTAGGATTTAACCATATAGCTACTCGATTCCCACAGCATGGTTTTGTGGAAAAGCACAATTGAAATTTTTCGATAAGAGCGATTCAATGATTGACATTGAGTGAATTTGCTATAAATAATTGTTCGACGAGACCATGTGCCTTTAATGTCAAATGTCATTCGATGCTGTTAACACAAGCATAACGTCGAGATAAGCTGTGTCAAAGTTTACCCAGATAATACTCGAGGAAAATGCGTTTTCAGAATTAAGTTTTGACGTAGCTCTCTTTTTAATCCGCGATCAAACAGAATATTAACGTTTGTGGATGAAAACATGACGTTCGTGAAATTATATTTGCGAATTGTAAATATCAAATTGTATTGAAAATTAATTTGAATTATAAAACAGTCAGCGAAGAATAATTGTAAATTAATTTGTTCGATGTAAACAAATAAAAAGCGTTTTTTTTATATTTTAAAATTGTAGGTACAGAAACTGATTAAAATTACATTTGCCAGGAACAAATGTTTTATATTTTAAAGATTATTATTATTACGTTACATATAACAATACGACGGATTCATTTTTCTCTTCTCGTGTTACAACATGTCTGTGACGATCTACAACCTGACGTTTCATATACATTTATAAATGGACTATGTATAAATGTTTGCATTATATTTGTATATTTTAAAATACCATAATGTAAAATATATGACTCAAAACGTAAAACTTCATGTGTATAATTATTTTCAAATAAAGACTGAAAAAATATAGATTAATTCACGTGAGACAAGTTACTGTAATTATTGAAATTATCATGATCTGTCACAAAATACAGAGCCGCATTTCATCAGCGATTATGGAAAATATATTTGATATTATATGAGTTTATATTCAATCCTGTATTTCGAATAAATAGTGCCCACATTATTCATATACTTTTTCAGTTAATTATTTATTTATATATATATATATCTCCCTCTTTACTTTTTATACATAAAAATATAAACATAAAAAGTACATAAACGCTCTCTCCATGCACATGTAGATCCATTTTGGAGAACTTTTACTTTGAAATTTAGAACTTCTTCTGTTTGTTGTTAACGTAGCGTAAAAATGTCAAAATGTTATTTAGACGCTAAAAAATTGTTTGTTAATAATAATTAATTGAACGTTACTGTTTAAACAGTAACTTTATCTTTGTATAATTTTCAAGATCCTACAGAAATAATTTAATTCGCATTTTACTAAAAATATCGATTTTTTTCTTTTGTCACAAATCACGATCTAACTATCATAACATCTTAAAATTTAAATACAAAACATTTAAAATAGACGATCAATATTCAAAGAAAGGTTATCAGCGGCAATCCAGCTTTACTGCGCATCGATAATATTTGACCACGCATCTTGAATCATGTCAGAAAAAAACGTAATTATCGATACGAACTACACATCTATACAAACAAAATAATTGCGTGCCAAAGGTAGCAAGCGAATATTTGTCTGGAATTCAAATATGATAACTTCCCTTTGAAGGAAATTGTGCGGATGAAATTACATTTGCTGTACAGATAACAATGTATTCCAGTATCGGTATTATATTCGCGGCAACAAGGTTAAAAAGAGCACGGGATAATAAAACGAAGTGTCGACGTTGTTGAGTGAAAAAAAAGTCTCGTATAAATTGGTACATGCGAAGTCTCTGTTATCATTACATTAATTTCACCGCGAGTTAAAAGTAATACTGCGACGCGCGAAGACAATTCGGAATATAATAATACACTGAAGGAAGCTAGTTGATTGCTAAACTGACAATCTTCAATTGCGAATTTAACTATCTACAGAAATTTTCAAAATCAAAATCAGAGGGGCTTGAATTTACAATTCATTCCGATTGATAAAATGGGTATAAATCTCGAGTTATCATATAAGATACCTATTTTAGTAACCTTGAATTACAGGTATAATTATACACCGATAATTGATTACCAATTAATGAAAATCAGTCTTTTATTTTAGACGACCAATTGCAGTGACCTCACAAATATAGCCTTCGTTTTTATAGACTGAATGTTCACCGTAGTTATAGATAATTAAATTCACTATCTTCAATTGTTGATTAGCAAATTCATTCTCTCAGTGCGCTGAGAAAAGTCATTGATGTCAAGATGAAACAAACTACTTTTACAGAAATTTTGGACACTAAGTGTTTTGCAGTCGTACAACATTGTGTAGACTAATCATGAGGAACACCTTTATTTCGTTTGGTAAAACTGCTTTTTTCTTTTCTGCTTCTCACGCCAGGCACTACGTTATACTTCAAGGCACAGTCTCTTTACGAGGCGGACGATTATCGTCTTAATTATAATTCATTATCATCGGAGAGACATAATTTTGGTTAAACATTTACTTCTAATTCGTTAAACGACACGCTAAGAGGAACCGACTGCTAATTTAACAATCTTAAACTGCAGACTTAACTATCTGCGAATAATTGATTATCGGTTATTCATTATGACTATCCAACCGAAATGGCATCACGAATATAATCCAGACTGATTGAATAACTCGCGATCAACAGATAGTTAAATTTATTATCTAAGATTGCTAGTTTATCAATCCACTTCCCTCAGAGCAAACCAACCGTCGACTTGGGCTCGCAACGTAAACTTCCTCTACTATACTTATTTACAAATGAAACAACCGTCGCGTACATCGGTTAATTGAAACACTCCTAAAAAGGAATCAAACACCGACGTTATATCCACTGCTAAGTTCCTTTTCCCATCGTAGACTACTCACGAATTCTGACACGTCTACGACACGAAAGCTTTCAGTCCAAGCGTGGATGGATTTCACGAAAGTTTGCGATTTTCATTCGCGCCTCAAAATTAAATTACTTGCGAAAATATCACCAGCAATGATGCCAATAATTCTAACAGTTCAATGAAGCTAATAAACACCTTTAAAAATGTTTCATAAAGAACAACGAGATTAAAGTCAAAATTAAAACAATCAAAACCATCGCCAGATATTTTCGCAAATAGTTCAACAGTTGTTTTATTAATCTTGAGATTCTGTAGAAGAAACATAACTTAAATTGTAACATACTTTTGGTCACAGGTACATAGTCAATTGCACAAGAAAAAGTAACAGACGTACTACGTCGAAGGGACGATTCGGAGACTGTTCGTTAATTGAAACGAGACACATGGATTAAATATTAAGACATATCACCTAGGAGAAGCAATTGGTGCTACCAGTTATGACGGTCTTCGTTTATACCAAGACCTCAAACTTTCAGCTATTAGCATCAATCACTTAACTCGGTGTATTTCCTTTAATTCGTTTCTTTTCTTCTAATTCAAAATCACCGGTTTAGTCATGGACAGTTGACTGGTTTTAGATGAATCACGCGGTTCCTTGGAGGATTTTGGCGAGAACTACTGATAAGACAGCGCTGACGAGGACCAGATAGGTCCCTTGGACCTCGCAAGCAGAATTCTTTCGGTTATAGCCACCCTTGTTGTTGTAAGGATAATTTTGGTGGTACAATCCACTGGGGTAGTTTTTGTTGTTGGTCGGATAAGGAAGGTACTGTGGCACCCCCGGGTACTGTCCGTTAGAACTTGGATAGTTTGGATAGGATTGTCCTGGAAGTGGCATCCTATTCTGTGTAGGGTACGGTGGGTATCCCAGATCGGTGCGTCCAGATCCTTGGTTGCTGTTGCTTGGGTACGGTGGATATCCGTTATTTGTATTGGTGGAACCGGATTGGCCCGGGTAAGGTGGATACCCCGATGGCGAGTTTGAGTTATAGGAGGTTCTTCCTGGTAAACGATCACCTTCTGGCGGAGGCGCGTTGGCATTACCATAAGGATTTACATTCGTATTGTACCGCGAGCCGGACTCTGACTGGCCAACTGTGTTCGATTGTCCGTTTACCGTCGACACTCCAGCGGAGTCGTAGCCTGGAAAAGGTTGCAATATTTCGAACCTGCGTACTACTGGGGATTTTAAGAACAAGCTGATTTGAAATTTGCGGTTTTTAGTGGAGTGCTTTCCTCTTCGGGCTTTGCTCATATAGTCAAGACAAAATTAAGGTCGTATTTACAGCTCATTAGTTTCTGGTGCAGGAATATACAGGTAAAACATGTATATGTCTACTTAAGCAAACAACTATAATACTGCTGAGTTTTGAGAAAATACTGAAATGTATGACTAGTATGTACAGTGAGAACAATTTCTAATATAAATTATTGTGCTGTTAACAATAATACACGATATCATTTTTACGAAAACATACCTCAGTGCTTTGTATTATATTACACGAGAACAATGTTTTTCTGGCAAGCGATTTAACTTCAAAATTATATACATATTTAAAGAAACAATAAAATTGAAAATATTTATAATCTCCAAATGTAATTCAAAATCACAAAAAATTGTACTTCTCAGTGAAGTATCTATAAAAAATTTTAAATGCATTTATTTGTAATTTATATAAATTAGCTACAGAATTATACAAAATGAAGCATGAACAATAATTATCCAAATTATCATAATGTACGATTAACTTATTGGGGAATATGAATCTCAAAATCACACTGCATTAATTAATAATAATTAAGTGCTTATCGGCACTAATTATGAATTTAGTAACGTATATATTATTTTTTAAATCTGCCATTATTAATGTAAAGTAATGACTGGAAGTTTGACTTCACAAATGTAAGAGTATTATTAATATACTGACAATCTGGCAAATTATAATAATTCATGAAATATATCATTCCGACGATAATTACAGAAATAAATTACTATAACAATGGAATTAAATGCTTCTAAATAAATTGAAGAACTAATTATTCAGGATTTTGACAGTGAAAATTTAATTATTAGTTTAATTATACACGTCATATTTCCTTTCATATTTCCGTCATAAATTTTAGACGTATCAAAACAGCAAATATAATTTAACATTTCAGAAAGAATGCTGTAAAACTAATGCCTATACACATCAAAAGCTTATTCACACATAGATGGGTTTCTATTTACAAATACAGCTGTGCAACATTGATCGTAACAGTCAACGCCAATTTCGTGCATGGGAAGAAAAACAATAAAAATCAAAATCTGTTGTACATATGAAGGAATTAGAGTTTAAATTAAGTATGTAAAAAATAATGCAAGTTTTCTTCCGACTCCCACTTACAATGAAGAAAAGTTAATGATTTTGAATGAATGAAATAACTTTTTAACAATAATCTGATTTTGCAGTTAAAAAATTTGAAGTAAGTGTTTCGAACCTACAGCTTTAAATACTTGATTGATTTAAAATCCAGTATAAACAAATGGTTCAATTTAAAATGTAGGATCTATAATTATACATAATTGTGACTAATAAAATTGTTTTAATCAATTAATCATTTTACATCTGTAATATTTGAGGTTGCATTGTATAAGATTTGTATAACTGTAATAAATGAAAACAAGAATTCCAGTAAAATCGCGCTACGGTCATTAAAATCCCACACTGAAGATCGAGTTCACAAAAACTAATAATTATCCTCAAGATTTACAATATACATTGTAATTCTTAAAATTCCACTTTTTCGGTAAATAAATTGCAACTAAACGACGCGCTTAATTGTCATACTGATACAAAACCAATTAAGTGCTTGGGAATCTTCTTGATTTAGGTATGTTGTGTAAGTGCTGAGAATCGCAGAACGCTATTTAATTACTCGTTCGGAATGACATTGTATTAATCACGAATTAAGAGCAAATCGAGTCTCAGATGTGAATATTCGAGGCAGCGTTTCGCGTTCATTTTCCAGAAGGGTATTCCCTCGGGGGGAGAGGGAGAGTGCGTTGTTCCGCAAGTACGTGTAACACCAGTCACCAAAAATTAAAATTCAAGACACTCGTGTACATAAGCATGCGTGTGAAATGGCACTCTACTGACTTCAAAGGTGGAGAGCTACGTCACGACACTTAGCCAAATTAATTTATGCGAAAGAAACGATTCCACGATCCGCACGTAGTAAGCCTTAATCGAATTAACGCATAATCAAGAAATCTGTTTGTAAGTTTCAAACGGGCTTTCCGAGGTGTCAGTGGGAATCATAATTCAAAAATCCTCGAAGCCTCGACGAGATGAGGAAAAATGTGAAGCTTCCGTTGTGAAAAAAGGGTTGTCGCATAAAGGAACAAGTGGGCAAAAGAAAGCATGCAAAGTAACGTAAATTTCCATCCTCTAGTGCGCGTTACTTTATATTATGTGCATATGTGTGTACATATTCAAAGAACGAAGGAGGACGAAATGAGAAAAGGGACAGAGGAAAACGGTCGCTCGAGTACACAAACATTTTTAGTCATTATTAGGTTACGGGTTGCGTGTTACGTTTCTTTCTGCATCATTTGAGTGAGGCAATGAGTCTGTTATCAAAAAAAAAAAAAAATATCGATAACAATTGTTACGGAAAGCAACTTAAATATGATTGATTTTTTAGTATTTATTTGTGATTAAGGTTTTAATTACGTTCTTCATTTGAATTCATGGTTTCCTTTTTGTATTTAATTTTAAATTGTTAATTTGATGATCACTTTAAAATTTTCACGCACCTTGGGAACAGACAAAAACGGAATTAATCACTGCACGAACTGTAGAAATGCTGAACAGTGATTTTACAGACGTAGGGTGGTAAGTTCAACTTTACCGTCCGCTCCCTCGATTCGTAAAATATTATAATACTTTAGATCTATTATCACCCTTCGCATTAATATATATAGAAGAAAAGTTATATTAATTACTATAATTTATCGGAACTAGATATCATTAATACAATATTACTATATCATTATAGTCATTTTTCACACATGGTATAGTGATTGTTTTACAAAATAATGATAGATATCATAATTATATAATAATTCATAAAACAATTATCTATATCACGAAGAATATATCATTATAATAGTATAGTAACGTTTTATATACTTCACACGATACCTGACTCCAATAAATTTAGTAATATTTGATACAACTTTTCTGTGTATATTTTCATCAATATTTAAATCCTTGATAAATCGTAAATAAAACACAATTAAATATAAATGTAATGACAATGCAGCTTACAGTATTTGCGTACTCTTACTGCAAATGACTGCTTCATACGAAATTGAAACAAAGCAAAATGGAGTCCAATCTGTTTTACGGACAAAGCCATTCATACTTTGCATATTACCATGCATTGTTAAATTCAAAATGCCAATAAAGCTTCGCATAAATGGATCCCAGGAAATACCGAGTTAAAAAATAGCGCAAACGTTGAAAGTCGTTTCTCGGTAAGTGGCCGCGATTACTCGACATTTCCTGAGAACAACGATTGAGTGCAAAACTGAGCCCTTTGATGTTAGAAACAAGGTAACAGTCGTGAAAAACATGATACCGAGGATTCTTCCACTCGGTCTAATGTCACAATCAAAGATCTTTTCATGTTCAAGGGAACGTTACGTTGGCCTTCCTTCTCTGCCCGAATCCGCTCGCCTTTTCCCGCGACACATTTTAACGGCGTACCGCGAAGTTGGGAAACGGACAACGGAAGGAAGTGCTTGAGTTTGGCAAACTGCTTGAGATCGCGTGAAAGAATAGGCAAGCAAAGTTTCGGTTACTCACCCAAGTTAGGCACGGTGCTGACGCAAGTTGGCTTCCCGTTCTCGGTCCTGCAATATTGTCCGCTTGGACAGAGCATTGTCGCGCAACTCTGACCTTTTTCAAGCAATACCATTTACGTTAGAACGAACAAAATAATGTGATAAGTAAAATTAAAAAGAAAATGACACGTAAAATAAAATAGGAAATTCGCTAACTTTATTCTGTAAACTATTGCAATAAAAAATTATGAAAATAAATAAAGTATTACATAAATTGTACGGTAAATTTTTCAAAGTTAAAACCTCAATAAAATCATTTTCGAAATAATGTTTCTAAAAATTTGTATCATTGCAAAAATCAATTTCATTGCAATTGCAAAAATTAATATTTGTTCCATTGGTCAAGAAATTGGAAATTGATTTTTGCAATAATACTGAAAGGAACGTTTGGACGAAAAAGAAATTTTTAATTTAAAAATTTGTATACAAATATAAAAATGTAAATATAAGAAATGAAATAAAGCTTCTGAACACGACGATTTTGATCGACTGTTAAATATGTTGATAGTATTAATGAAAATTCTATTAATTATCGTATTTTTATCCTTACCTGCATAATCTGCCTTTTTGCATGTCGGATAACGGCCGCAATGCGTGGCGTCATACGAGGTACAAGGATCTTCTGCCATAACACATCTTTCGTTGCTTAGGCAATTGATATCCTTGCACGTTCTGCCGTATTCTGAATATAAACAGAAGAAAAAAGTTAATTAGAACTTGAAAGGCTAAGATAATTTACGCTATAATACTATACACTGAACATTATACTATTTACATTATACAGTATATTTCACAAATTTGATAATCTAAGAAAAATCTAAGAAAAGCCGATGACTTCAGAAATTTAAATTCAATTTCCATTAATTCAGTAACTAATATTTCAAATATAGTTTAATTTTTAATGCCAAATGCTAAATGTCTGTAGCTTCAAATTCTACATAAATATTCTACACATTCGAAGATCTATGGTTAAATTATTGTCAGCCAATCGAAACCAATCTTTCATATTTGAATAAAAAATTTTTTCATTCGCGCAAAACACTTTCTCTGATTTCAAAAACGATAATGTTATTGTAAAAATATATATATCACATATTTTTGCAATATTTCAAAATGCCTTCCGCACGAGTGCCAAAAAAGTAGGTATTTTTGCCCCTACAAATGGCATCATTTAGTTTTCACGCCGGCAAGACATTCGTTCGCGTGGCTTCATTTCACGGTGGGCGGAGTTGATTGAAAATAATGAGCAGCTCCCCGGTGTGAATGATAAACTAATCCGCGCGGCGTTTTTGCTTCCTGAGGGTGCTACTACTTCCAATTACAAAGCCGTTGGCATACATGGCGTATACGTGCGAAACGCGCGGCTTCCCGTAAAGACAAACAACACATTTTTTTCAGCCCCGCGCGAGCAAACTCGACGAGCACTGTTTGCATGCTTCGTGTAAACAATTTACTCGCGTACTTTTGCGAAATTTTCACGAGAATACTAAACTTCTGGACGAAAGAAAAATTGCGATGCAAGTTATTTCCAGCCGCGCGTAATCAAGAGTAACAATTAAAACGGCTTATTGTGTTATTTTGACTGCGCGTCGAATTAGATAAAAGCCGGGCAATCTTTTTGTGCAATTAATATTATATCTTTTTTTGTTTACTTCGTTTGTGTAATGCAACGAGCAATAAATTGTAAGCCCGTATGTTTTACGGGAAAATAAAATAAAATTACAACTCGGCACGGCTGTGTTGCAGGCGAATTTTATTAGGTATTATGTTATGTCTCTTTGTATTAATTCCAACCTTATAAAATGTAACAATGGCCGTAAAAAAGGCGTAACGACAATCTCGTCGGTACCTTTTTCGAAATAATAATATTTTCGCACAATGAGAGGAACGAGTTTATATTTTTTTCTTCGGTTAATGAAAGTGCTGTTAGATTTTTGATAGGTTCTTCCATTTAATATTGTTTTCAGTCTTAATATAGAGAATCTTAATGATACTGTCAGCTTTTGTTTTCATAAAAACAACAGAATTATATAACAAAAGTAAACAATTATTTATTGAATCATTCTTTTAAATAACAGTTAAAAAATTTTAATTATTGTTTTTTTTTAGAGTAACGTTACATTTATCATATACTAAAATATGATTAAGATTGAGTAAAGAATATGTTTTTTAAAACACCAATACATGATATAGTTAAAAATTAATGTTTCATAATTAAATCTTAATTAGTATTTTCTTAAGAATTATAAATAAAGAAATATTATGATTAAATAATTGAATGTTAACGTATTTTTAAATTTAATCTATACCTTGTATGTCGTTTTTAAATTAAATTAAATTTGTTTTAAATAAATTTTATTCACATTTAATTCGCTTGTTATCTAAATGAATTATTCACTTAAAATTAATCGCGAAATAATTCAGTGTAAATAATATCGTTAATTATACAATTCAATGTTCAATTAAGAAGTTCGAACGGACTATCATAAAATGTATTCAATTTAATAGAAACTGCAAATTAAATTATTCTCATTAAATGGTTTACATTTACAAAATATAATATATATATATTAAATATGTTTTTAATAAAAATTTTTTACGTTTCACATTTAATCAATTTTGAATTGAAAAATTGAATGAAAGAATGAAATATTTCACATTTGAATAAATGTCTTAAAGAATATTCGAGCTATAATTTTGATTAATCATAAACAAAATTATTTCCAATTAAAATTCATTGAAAAAAAAGATAAATTTTGTAAATGTTTTGCACGTGTCTAAAACTTAATTCAATTAATACGCCACCTTCCGGTAAAAGTTTAACAATAAAGAATAGTAATTCATGCGTTTGTCCAGTTGGTGTAAAACCAGCATTACCAACCGTTATATAACATTATGTAACTTTTATCAAACTGATGTCAATCTAATCTATCTGAATCCAAAATTCATTTCGACTCCAGTATAAACTGAACCATCAAACTAAAATCCGAACATTAAAATTCGCAAATAAAGAAACTACAGCTGCACACCCATTAACCCTTTTCTAATTTTAACCTTTACATTTTCGTGTCATAACTCTCCCAATACATGATCTTCTTAACGTCTATTTCTGTAATCACTGTTGCTAGTTGTTAGTCTTACAAACAATAAGACCAATCGGCATAAACAAGGAAAACGAAATAATAAAATAAAGTTTCCAAAGTAGTCTTGTAACTCAAAAACCTTACAAAAAAAAAAAAAAAAAAAAAAAAAAAAAAAAAAAAAAAAAAAAAAAAAAAACCGCCACCGCGCGCACCCCCACAACCCCACCCCCCCCCCCAACCCCACCCCCCCCCCCACCCCCCCCCCCCCCCCCCCCCCCCCCCACCCCCCCCCCCCTACCCCCTCTACGACCCCCCCACGGTCCGCACGCCCACACTCTAGAGATGCGTCGCTGTGTGTAGCAGAGG
>JABFOV010004485.1:0-13844 GCA_022817685.1 Aradophagus sp. ZL-2020 | reverse complement strand
GAACCTTGTGGTACACCAGAGGTAGCAGAAAACTCAGAAGACAAAGTGCCAAAGAAATCAACCCTCAGTCGTCTGTCGGAAAGATATGATTTGATCCAAGATAAAAGAGGATCCTTAAAACCAAACTCCGACAGCTTATTCACGAGAACTCAGTGAGACACCGTATCAAAAACCTTCGCAAAATCAGTGTAAATTGCATCAAATTGCATAGAGCTGTCAATTGTTTTAAATAAATCCTGATTAAACAAGGCAAGATTTGTGACAGTTGATCTACCTTGGCGGAAACCATGTTGCTCATCAGCAATCATAAGATCACAGATAGGCTTTCGACTAATTTCTCGAAAAGTTTCGGAATACTATTGATAATGGTAATAGGTCGATAATTAGTGACCTCGTGAATGCTCGACTTTTTATGGATAGGAATTACATTACATAGTTTAGTGGTTAGACCACATCTAGCTCGCGACAGAAAGAGATTAATAATACAGTCTAAACCTGGTCCTCTATCTAATTTAAGGCCTTCAAGCGTAGCAAAAATTTCTGCCAAGCCAATCTCAACTGTCGCAAGGTCGTCAAAGGGCGTAGGGGGAGCTATATGTAGGTGATCATCGCGTGGCGTAAAGACAGATCCAAAAAAATCAGCAAAAAGGTTAGCAATCTCATCCGTCGCATTCCCTTTAACTCCATTATATTGCACAAAATTCGGTTTACGAGAACTTCCGCGACAAGAATTTACATATCTAAAAAATCGCTTACTATCACATCGTATAGAAGTTTCAACGTTATAAATATATTTGTCACGTAATGATTTCGCAAGTGATTTAACTTGTTTACGCAGCATCGCGAAACGCACATAACATTCAGCAGATCGGTACCTCTTGAACTCAGAATGCAAACGTTTTTTCTCAAATATAAGTCTCTTCAAACGGTTATTAAAATAAGGCGGGAAGGAATCAGATTTAATTAAAATGGTTGGAACAAAAGTCTGAATCGAACTGAACAGAATATCATAAAATGCATTCGATGCTTCATCAATATCTAAATCGTAGAAAAATCGGTCCCAATCGAAGCTATTGAGAAAGGTTGTAATTCCCACATAATCCCCGTGTTTAAAATCAGAAACTACTCTCGTTGAGATGAGAGGATTAACAATTGAGAACTTTAAGTTAAGTAATAGAGGTGGGTGAAACTGATCAATTGGATGCAGACAATCATTCTCAACGTGTAAACTAATTTCCGCAGAATTAGAGAAAATAAGATCCAAAGTATACCCGCATACATTAACAAATTTGTTGCATTGGTTCAAGAGGTATAGATTAGCTAGCTCACATACATACAAAGCTGCGGATGCTGTTCGAGCGGTAACGAGATCATCAGTATAATAAGTAACAATATCATCTGCTCCACGCTGCCACTAGACATGAGGTAGATTAAAATCACCAACAAGTACAATCTCGTCGTATTGATTGGCAGATAATTCGTGATCGATTAGGGAGGTTAGATGTTCGAACGCATCAGGTGAGGAAGCTGGTGGAACATATACACAACAAAGAAAAAAGGATTTTCCTCTGATTACAAAAGTGATTGCTACAGCTTCAAAAACATCACTAACCGCAAAACACAACTGTCCCGAATGAGACGTGCGAGAAGCGATTAGGACTCCCCCACCTCTGCGTTCCAGCCTATCAGATCTGAATACGTCAAATTGAGATAGGCCTGACTCCGCATCCGACACATGTTGATCTAGTCAGGTCTCTGTCAAAACAATGAACTCATAGATACAAGAAGCGACAAACAATTTAAAATTTGATAATTTAGTTCTCAACCCTCTAATATTTTGATAAAACAAAGATAATTCATTAACCAACGATAAATCGCGGAAATATACCCTACTCAAACGTTTTTTTTAGTTACTATTTTTGGAATCGAATTGACATATCGAATAGTAAGATTCGATTCACCACCCCGGGTGCGCTCATCCAATACAGCACGAAGGTTGTTTAGATATTTTATTTGTCTCATAGTCAGATCCGGTTTAGCAACCAAATTATTAGAGGCAAGGAGCTGCTTATTTCTAAAGATGTTGCGCACAACGGACGGCGAATCAAAGCATACTTTCAAAGGACGCGGTCTATCGGTTTTATTTTTTCCAAGTCGGATTGAGGAGCGTACTTCATCAAAATTCGGCAAATCTTTAAAAAGTTCATTAAGTTTCAAGTTATCAATTTTATAATCCGTATTCTCAGAAAAGTTAAATAAAATAGTATTCGAGGCTCGTATTCGACGTTTATCCAGTTCGGATGTAATTTCTCCAGATCATGTTCAATGTTGACAGGCTCAGTTTCCTCAAGTGCTGTGACTCGTTCATATATCATGGAGATGTCAGTCTCGATGTCGGCAATTCTCAACATAACTTCACTCAGTTTTTCATCAAATTCCCTAGATAGGCGTTGAAAGTGGCCTTCGAGCGCAGAGGAAATCACGGGTGACGGTTGCGTTGCCATTATTCTGAGAGCCACACACTCCCGCAGAGTGAGGTGTGCTCAGTGATTGGCGGGCGCCAGGAGAAACATGTTGGCTCACAAGACTAGCTCTAAGCATTTCACTATTCGAATGACCAGTATTGCCAACATCTTGATTCGCATTACCCCTAGTCTTAACACCAGAGGAAGAAGTGGTAACATTGTTAGACCTAATGCTTGCGCGCGGCATGTCCGTATCCAGCGATGACCGAAAAAAATCCGCAAAGTTTCCAGACTTTATAAAATAAAAAAAAAAAGTAGAAAATGATCATTTCAAAAATAATATTGAAATTCAAAATCGATTGTAATTAAAAGTAGATACCTTTTTGATGAAATAATTAACAATCAATAATCAATGAATAAATTTAATTAAATAAATAATTAAAAACATAATAAAAAACTAATCGTTTAACTTTCTTTCCAGAAATAAAGGTCGTCTAAACAGCGTTATCCGAGACTCAGGATTCACAAGACACATCGGTGACAGTAAAAGCTTTCATGACTGCTGATTTACCAAATAAATTTATCTACTTCTTCGAGAAACTTATAAACAGTAATAGTAACAGTAATTAATAAACAGTACTCGTAGACTTGATAGTTTGTTTGAGTACGATTTCATTTGGTTTAATATATAATTGATTTTTTTACATTGTTTAATAAATATGTTTTTTTTTGCAATTTTTTCATCATAGAAATAATATTTTTCTTAAGAACTAAGTGAAAATAATGACAAGTGTCTGGTTGTAGAACAAACCAAACGCGACTTCTGTCAACTCATATCAGGTTTACAGAACTCGTCTTTGGTTCGTTTTGCAACCTGACACTCGTTGTCATTATTTTTCCTCACTGGTTAAGTAATATATCATTATCATTACGAAATGAAGAAGTGCCGATGTCTCACACAAGTGAGGAAGTCACTAGTGAGAGTATGCGGCATATCTCCCACTAGTAAATTAAAAATTGTATGTAAGACAAAGTTATAGATTTTTAATAATTTTTTAATATATTTTGAGCACTTGTAACACGTGCACACAACGTAATTATAAGTTTACAAGATTGGTTTTTATTATTTACATAGTTTCGCTGTTGAACGACATCCGTAGTAGAAATAGGACAAAGTATTTTGAAGGCACTTATAGTAACAAGGTAACCAGGAGGCATTAACAAGGCCTCGTAAGTACCTTACGTGTCCTTGTTAATGCCTCCTGGTTGCCTTGTTTCAGTTTTACGGTGGATCTTTGTTTCATTATCTTAGCTTCTTATTCTGTTTTCGAATTATGACTTGTATGGTGGAAATAATTTGTTGGATGGAGCGGTTTTGCAGTGCATCTCCGGGCTTTACTTTTTGTCTAATTTCATTTCTGCTTGGAACTTTTTTTGATTTAATGAAGTGGCCAAAATAGTTCATAATGCACTCTTTTTCTTGATTATTCCAAGCACATCTTTGTCCTGCTAAAATTAAGTAATAATATATTTAATAATTATAATTATAATAATAATAATAGTAATAATAACAGTAATAGTAGTAATATTAATAATAATAATAATAATAATAATAATAATAATAATAATAATAATAATAATGTTCGCGGTAGTTTTCGTTTTCGCCGCGAGAGCGCACACTGGTGACTCGTGAGGGCGTTTGGTCGATCGGTGTAGTGGGGTTAGTCTTGTTTGATCCGCTCTTCCCGAAAGATCGCTATTGGTCCATTTTCATTTTCTTGGATAAAATATATTAATTGATACTTTACACGTGGCATCCGTTCATTTCGCAAACCCGCGTCCGAGACGAACGTCTAACAGCTCAGAAGTCGGATCGAACGCGCGCGAAAACGATCTTTCTTCGTGCAAAAGCCTAACGACGCGCGCGACAACGAACGTTCGCGCGCGAACCCACATCACTTGAAACCGTCGCGGGGAACATCCAACGGCCAACGAAATGTGGCAATGATCGCCCCTCGCGATGAAATCAGACGAAGCAGAAGATTGAGAGCAAAATACGCACGCCAGACGCCACCGAGCTATACGAACCCCAAACAACGGATAACGATAAAACGAAAAATGGCGGACAACAAGCCTCCCGCGAAGAAGAACGAGTCAGCACCCTCCAAAACAGAAACGGAAGAGAAAACAGCTGAAACGGAGAAAAATTCGCTTTACCATTATCCAGATATTTCTCAAACGAACCTAAGAAATGAAATTCCTTCAACATTTACGTCGAAACAATCTCCGGCCGCCACCATGCACGTGAACACGTCCGCAACGCCATCTCTTGGAGCAATCAAGAAAGTCCCAACGAACCTTACCCACAAGATAAACGTGAACGAATACGAAGATCAACACCTTAACGACGAAGAAAACGCGGCACAACCTGTACGAACTCCCAATAACGACGCATCCATAACACTACCGGCAAGTTTCGATCTTGAAGTATTACTCTCCACGGTGATCCGCGAAACGATACAGATCGTTACACAAACGCCAAACACCGCGCCATCAGCAACATCTTACCATTTCGACAAACAAATAGCCGACCTTATTCCCGAGTTTAACCCAAAGAACAATCTACAAACGGCCGGGGCATGGTTATTCAAGATTGACGAGTACGCAACGGCTTATAACTGGACCGAACAAGTTACCATTACACACGCATTAACAAAACTGAAAGGACCGGCTAAAGTGTGGTACGACTCGCTGCCAACCGTCCGACGCTCATGGAACGAATGGAAAAGATTATTGAACGAAGCGTTCCCGTCAACTCTGAACGTTCAATATTTCTACCAGAAATTAACGGAACAACGGAAACGCCTCAACGAAACAATGGAAGAATACTTCCACGAGAAGGTAAGTCTCGCCCGAAAGGCACAAATTAGTGACATCCACATAATCGTCTTCGTTATAAGTGGTTTAAACAACGAGGCTATTCAAGCCCTCAGCACGTTGAGTTTTCACGACTTAACCTCACTTTTACAAGGACTGAAAACGATGGAAATACGTTTAGCCACAGTTCCGATGAACGCAACGAAGTCAAGCGCGTTAAAACAAAATCAGGCGAAACAAAACCCGACGAAACAAAGTTCAGATAAACAAAATAAAACGGCTAAACCAAAAATAAACGAAAAAGGAGAACTACTTTGCTTCTACTGCAGCAATTACGGGCACATGTCGATTAACTGCCCTGAACCGCAACGACGACCGAGATGCGCGAAATGTGGCAAATCCGGTCACCTCGCCACTGATTGTAGACACTCAATCACAGGCAAAAATTCGAACAATGGCAACGCAACACGACGATTACAGACGCTGCACGTCACCGATGACAGGCAGAACAAAAGTTCTCCGGAAGAGCAGATGAGCAACGAGAACGCACCGCTACAAGTTCTTCACGTTTCGGAGTCGAACCAAACGGACGACAACGCAAAATACTTCCAGAGCGCAACAGTCAATGGACAAGACACGTACGTCTGTGTAGACCTAGGCAACAAATGCATCACGATAAGAGAAGACGAAACGAAGAAGTTACGCTTACCGATTAACAACCTTGAACATCCGTGCACGATCGGCGGATACGGAAGCGGAGCAGTCACCCCAATCGGTATCACAGAATTCTACCTCAGAATCGACCAAGCAGCAGCGCACGTACCAGCATACATTGTACCGAACAATGTCCAAAAAATTCCACTGCTAGTCGGACATCCCTTCACGGAACTACCTAACTTCACCAAGGTCGTCAGACAAGGAGTTCTTAGAATTTTCGAAGAAAACGAAGAGAGCAAAAACGCGCCGACTTTTACGCTGCCCGACTTACCACGACCGAAGGTAAATTTATGGGCGAAATCCATGTCTATCCTACCACCGAACTAGGTAGGATTCATCGACGTAACGGCAGACGATGAACCTTCAGGCGACCTGCTCGTACCTCAGCGGTTGCGAGAACAACGAGGACGAGAGCACTACATCCCCGGATGCATCGTTAGGCTCGACGAGAAGAAGATCGCCACGATCCCGATCGTGAACAATTGCGGAGAAAACATCATCAACCCTGCGAATGAGACCATTGTTCGAGCAGAAGCGTTCGAACCAAGCGATACCTGTGATCTCCAAGTACTACACGCCTCCATTGACGAAACAGACCTCTTACCGGTCGAGAAGGCAAACATTAACCCGGACCTCAACACCGGAGATCGACAGAAGGTCATTGATCTTCTCCAACGATATCGGAACGTTTTCGCTATGTCAATCCAAGAACTGGGAGAGGCCAAAGGCATCGAGATGAAGATAGAACTACTGAAAGACGATCCGGTCGAACACCGCCCGTACCGGCTATCACACAATGAGCGGGAAGTAGTACGACGAACGGTTGACGACCTAAAAGCAACGGGAGTCGTGGTCGACTCCAATTCGCCATACTCGTCACCCGTAGTTCTGGTCAAAAAGAAATCGGGTGAACACCGCATGTGCGTCGACTATCGGTCTTTGAACCGGATTACAAAAAAGGACAAATATCCAATGCCGCTGGTTGAAGATTTGTTGGAACGCCTGGCAGGAAATGAATTTTTCACAACCCTCGATCTCTCGATGGGATACCATCAGATTCGACTAGCCGAAGGTTCGCGCGAATACACGGCATTCATCACGCAGGACGGACATTACGAGTTTACACGAGTTCCGTTCGGACTAGTCAACGCAGCAGCCGTATTTCAGCGTGCGGTGGATTCATCGTTAGGATCTCTACGACACACGATCGCTCTCGCGTACATGGACGATTTGATCGTTCCAGGAAAATCATTCGACGAAGCGATGGAGCGACTGGAAAGGGTATTCCAAGCACTACACGACGTAGGATTCCGTTTGAACCTGAGGAAGTGTGAATTTTTGAGGAAATCGACTACTTTCATCGGATATGAAGTTTCAGCAGACGGGATTCGTCCAGGGAATGTTAAGCTGGAAAGCGTTCGTCAATTCCCTAAACCTGCGAACGTTCACGAAGTTCGACGCTTCGTAGGTCTCGTGAGTTACTTCAGAAAGTTTATTCGAAACTTTGCGATACATGCGCGACCCCTTACTCTGCTCACTCGAAAGAATCAGACTTTCCAATGGAACGAAAAGCAGGAACGCGCATTCCAATATCTGAAGACCAAACTTTCCGAACGACCCGTGCTCGCTATGTACGTTCCGGGACGGCACACAGAGCTGCACACTGACGCCAGCCTGGATGGCTTGGGAGCCATTCTACTGCAAAGACATGAGGACGACAAATTACACCCGATATTCTATTGCAGTAGGCAAACGACCGAAGACGAAAGGAAGTTCCATTCGTACGAACTGGAAACCCTAGCGATCGTATGGAGTGTCGAACGATTCCGCCCATACCTGCTCGGACAGGAATTTACGGTAGTTACAGATTGCGCGTCCATCCAAGGAACGTTCGCGAAGAGGAATTTGGTACCAAGGATTGGACGGTGGTGGCTGAAACTGTAAGAATACCGGACTATCGAATACCGCAGGGATACCGGAAGAGATTGAAATTGTTAACGGAACTGACGTGTTGACCATGGATATTGATGAAAACGATTGGCTGGCCATTGCTCAGAGAACAGACCCAAACCTGCGAGATATCATGCAATGAATTTCCGCCGGAGAGAATGTCGACAACTACGTCGTGGAGGACGGCGTGCTGTTCCGAAAAATAAGATCTGACAACGAAGAACATCTACGTTGGGTGGTACCCACAAAGGCCCGATGGCAGGTGGTTAGGCGAAACCACGATGATGTTGGTCATTTTGCTCTAGAGAAAACTCTCGGACGCCTTCAAGAGAAATTCTGGTTCCCCAAGATGAAGCAATACGTGAGAGGGTACATCGACGCATGCCTAGCGTGTCTCTATCACAAACGACCAGCGGGCAAAAAGGAAGGCAAGCTACATCCAATTGACAAGATCGGTAAACACTTTCATACACTTCATATCGATCATTTAGGCCCGTTTGTGAACAGTCGACGTGGCAATACCTATTTGATCGTCGCGGTAGACGGATTCACAAAATTCACAGTAATGAGAGCCGTCAGGAATACGCAGGCAACACCTGTGGTTGCATTCCTCCGAGAGATGTTCGGCATTTTCGGAGCAGTCAAACGAATCATATCCGATCAGGGGACCGCATTCACGAGTCGGGCTTTCAAAAAGATGTGTGACGAGATGAATATCCAGCATATTCAGAATTTAACAGCCACACCACGAGCCAACGGACAGGTAGAGAGGTACAATCGAACAATCTCTCCCGCCTTGGTAAGTCTGTGCCTTGACCCGGAAGGTCGCGACTGGGACAAGCATGTCGAGCAAGTCCAATGGTCGATCAACAATACGTACCAGAAAGCCATAAGAAGAAGCCCATTTTCACTCTTACTCAATTATAAAGCGAGGAGTATAACCGGAGATGAGATCGGCGACGAGATCCAAGACAATTTCGACGAAGACATGATGCGACGACGAGAGGACGCCATTGAAGCCATCCGCAGAGATCAAGATCGACTACGCGAGATTTACGACAAGAAGAGAACCGAAGCAACCGAATATCTACCAGGTGACCTCGTACTAGTCCAACGTAAACCTGAGTCGACGGGTCAATCCTTGAAGCTAGAGAAAAGGTATCGTGGACCGTACGTTGTGGTACGAGCTTTCCCACATGACCGATATTTGGTTGAAAATTTACATGAGCTGCAGCGTACCCAAAGGTTCTATTCTAGCATAATACCCGTCGATAAAATGAAGAGGTACTTAACCCCAATAGAACATTATGTATATAATACATGTATTAGTTGGGCGTTTAGCTCATATTTATCCCTTATACGTATAATATACGTATATATACGTATGTTATACGTATAATAAATATGGTGTTCTATCAGGGAACTCATATATCAGAAGAAGACGATGACACCGAGGAGGACAATATGGGAGACTCCGATGAAACTATATATCTTGAGTGATCATAAATTGTTCTTTTATTTTCTTTTATACATATATATATATATATATAAAACGCGATTTTGAGTCTTTTAAGTTTATTTGCAAGTAATCATTATGCCGAAGTTTAATGCTACGTTACTTTAAAGAGAAACTTTTATTATACAGGGTGATTCATTTAACCTGGAATTTTGTATATCTCGAAAAATACGCATCGTAAAGAAAAATTTGCCGAATCAAAAGTTTAATATTTCCGAGGGGGGCATCCATTAGTACTAAATTCTGACCACCCCCCCCAACCCCTGTGGGTGGGGCGGGGGCAACTTTCAAATCTTGAATAGAAACCCCTATTTTTTATCGCAGATTCGGATTCTACGTTAAAAACGACGTACGATTTGTCTAACAAAAATTTTTCGATTCGTGACAGATGGCGCTGTAATCGCAAGACACACAACTGTTGAAAATTCTGAGATTCAATCTAGACATGTCCTAATTCGATTCGGAATTTCGTAACATTCAATTGGAAATCTTGTGAACTTTAAACACAGGAATACTATCATATGACAATGTTTTGAATATGGCATAAAAATATCTTGTAACTTAAAGTAAAATTAAGTGAAAACTTACTGCATTGAATTTTTCTTATCATAAAAAATTATAAACTATATGGTGAGAAAAAAATTTTAAACATATTTAATAATAATGTATTTATTATTACGATAAATTATAAATTTCGTGTTTCATTTTGCAGTCTGATAATAATTTCAATAATCTTCATATCTGCAAAAATAATTATACATTATGCTCGTAGTTTATACAATTTATATAATTTTCTATTCTATATATTATTCATATTCAACCCTAGTATATGACTTCATTTGTACTGATTTGCGCATACAAAAAAAAAAAAAAAAAAAGAAAACAGAAACTACAGTAATCTTTATCCATATGAAGTTTCAATATTCGTTCAAACAACGACATTAAATTCTAAATGTAGGAGGACTATGATTCTTATTTATCTTTCTCTCTCACATGAAGCTTCAGTCATGAACTCTCATATACCAGGATTGATCTTGTTTTAAATTTGTATCATATATTATAAAACTATAAATCATAATAGATAAAAAAATAAATTTGCACCTTAAATCTTTGAGTGTTGTAAACGAATTTTCTTTAATTGTTACATGTTGAGCTGTTTTGTATATAGGTTCAGACGTTGTACTAGCATGATCATGAAATCCTGTAATGGTACAATGACTAATTACATTCATTCCTTCTTCAGTCAAGTGAAAGATTTCGGTGATTTGATCCTTAATTGAGCATACAACTGCTATTGACGATGGTTCTAATGACTGATATGCATATTGTGTGTGTAAATCCACACTTGAAAGAAAAGATTGTTGGGTTGGATGAGTGTGAATCCAGCCAAAAATCAACAAGTCATTTTTTTCTGCGTACTCCAACAACTGTTCTTCATTAGTCATATCGCATGTGTTGCTCGTTCCGATTTGAGAAGGTATTACAACTTCTGTAACTGTGTGTACCATTTTATGTTTTGGTGCACACAAAAAACCACACGTTTCCACGTTTTTTTCGGTATTATTATTGGCTGACGTTAAAAAGTTATGAATGGCAGATTATGGCAAAAACACCTTCGTTAATTTAGTTTTCTTCTTCACTACTTTTATCTTAGCTAAAATAGTAATAAAAATTAGTTTCCGTATTAATATTACTATACATTCAATTTTTAATCATTATTACTTCAAAATTTTACTAATACAAGTAGATTTTGTTATATACCTGTTTCTTTTTCTCGCTGTCTTTCTAAGCGCTGTTTACCATATCGGAAGAAGGATTTTGCTTTATTGTCAAAGTCAATTTCTGTCAAATCAGAGTACTTGTGAACTAATGTTTCTGTAAAAGATAACACATTCAGCTTTATGTAGTCAATTAACACGCCTTAATACACGCCTTAATACACGTCTGGCTATTAAGGCGTGTACGCACATCGTACACATTAATCTAGTTTTATTATAGATTTCACTATTTAATTTCATTAAATAGCGAAATGTACTACTGTATGTAACTGTATAATAAACAAAGTATTTTCAAGTATCATTTATTCACAAATAATTATATGAGATTAACATAAATTATGTATAAAGTATTTGTGTAAATGATTTATATAGTTAAAGCAGCACAACGTGGAATAGCAACATGGAACAACGTGGAATGAATTGTATGTAAATTGTTAAAATTCTTGATTATTAGGATGGTTATGTTATTTGAGTTAATATATAGAAATAAAAACTTCCGCAGTCCCTCTTACAGTGCAAATTCTGCATCGCAGCGTTTGTCTTAGGCTTGGAAAGAAGCCGGTACGAGCCAGCTCGAGCTAAAACTGCACACGAGGTTAGGCTCGTACGAGGTATTCTGAAATAGTGCAAGCCGATAGCGCGCCGGCTCATGCTCGTAAAGAAGAAATGATTTGTAGCTCGCGAGCCTAACGTAGCTTGATTATTAAAAGAAGTCGATTTGTAAGGCGCGAACCTGATCGTGGCTCGAGAGCCCGAGTAAACTTGCCGACTCGAGCGACAAGCCGGCTCGAGCCCACTTCGACTCATTTTCCAAGCCTAGTCTGTCTTGACGGATAAAAGTAGGGTTCTGAAAGTAATAATGTAATTCTTTTTATTTCATTCAGCCAAAGCATCCGCTCATTTGACAAGACAGTCTTTGCAGTGCGTAATCTGTACTGCAAAGGAACTTCGAACTTACTCATAGAATACCGTTAAAATTAAATTGTGTAAACATTGAATCTTTTTTACATATATTAACTTACAAACTTATCCACACATAAACATTGTTGAAAATTTATATTGATTTTTACAAATTTTAGAAATTTTTGAATAATTCTTTTATTTGCACTTTTTAATGTATATTGTAATATACATTAAAAAATAAATAAATAAAATAAAAAAAACGTCGAAACGCAAAAACAATTGGAAATTAGTAAAAAAAATGTTGATCAATAGTATAAGAAATTATCAAAAGACAAAAAGTAACCCTGATTGCTAAAAATTATAATACATTTACGTAAAGTTCACACAATTTTACATAAATCTGGTTAATTGGGTTAATAACAATCTGTAATATAAATAATTAAAATAATAAAACTATCACTCTGCAAAAAGAAATTACTTGAAATATGTTAAAAAACTACTTAAAATAAAAAAAAGTTGTTTTAAACCTCTTATTTGACTATAATAAGAAGTGTAAAACTACTTATTTTTATTTTGAGTAGCTTTTTCATCTTATTTTAAGTAGTTTCTTTTTGCAATGCACCCAACTTATTGAATCATTAAAATTGTGAAAAATTAATAAAATGTAAAATTATTAAAATTATCGAATGAACAAAACTATTCGTTGTAATGAAACACATAAATGGTCGTAATGATATTTAAAACCGTCAAATATGATAAAAATTGAAAAATACATACAAAATCATTGTAATAACCAAAACTCAAAAAAATGTTAATTAATCATTTGTTAATTGCATTCGGTAACAACGAACAAATGTTTAATAGCAATATTAAACAATAGTGAAAATAATCAATATTATCTGACTTTGTCAAAATGATTAATTTCATCAAAGAAGCTTGACGTACCTCTCATCACTTTTATTGTTTCCAAATCTTTCACTTTGAAATTATTTTCTCCTTTGCCTTGCCAAGTGCATTGAGCAGCGCATTCAGGAGAGAATATGTCGTCCAAACAACCCCTTATGCAATCACCTGTGATTCCACCCTTTTTTTGGAGTTTATACTCCTGGAATTAAAAATTCAATGTGAAATTACGTTAAAAATTATAAATAATATTTTTATAACAATGCACTTATTATTATTATTATTATTATTATTATTAGTAATCGCAGGATACCGAGTTCAATGACACCGAGCTTCCGCCATTGTATCATTATCCCCCCGTTATCCTCAGAGTGTGTCTGTGATTTTCAGTGCCCTGCTAAATGCTAGCAGGTTATCCACAGACACATCTCCCAGAGTCTCACAGCTGTCAACTCCCAGCCATTTAAGTCTCAGGCCAACAAGTTTTTCGCATCTGCAAAGAACATGACCTGGTGTCTCTTCATAGTCCTCGCACCACCTGCATAGTTCACTCAAGTCCCTACGCTTTTTGTGCTGATAGCATCTCAATTCGCAGTGTCCCGTCAAAATCCCAATGACGGTCCTCATTCTGCGCCTGCTCAGGTTTACCAGCTTTCTGGACCAGTCACAAACCCCTGATCCCAAAAGCTCCTTGGTCCACCTGAACCTTGGAGAATTCTCCCAAACTTCTTTGGT
>JABFOV010004484.1:0-13845 GCA_022817685.1 Aradophagus sp. ZL-2020 | reverse complement strand
CTCCCATTAACTTTCATTATTTAATTATGAACATAGTTTATTATTTTTAAAATATATTATTTTTTCATTTATATAAAATTTAATAATAAATAAAGAATACAAAACTCATGTATTAGTCGGTAATATAAATTTTTAATTTTTTTTTTTATATTTAATAATTTTTTGTATATTTTTTTTAATTTTTTTTTTTTTTTTTTTTTTTTTTTTTTTTCAACAGCAAAATTGTAAGTAAAATATTTGTATTCATAAAATACAATGGGAACATTAAAACCTTAGTCAAACGATTGAAAACCATAATTCTTATCATTGGAAATTACTCGAATATAATTCTTCATTATCATTAAAAAACATTTTTAATTAAAAAACGATGAAAAGTAATGTAGTAACATGATAGAACATGACAGATGTAACATGATAGAACAAACCAACATATTAGTATAATTTATAATAACATCTTTATAAATTTACAAACATTTTGAAATTTTCTGAAGAATATATTTTTGTACCTCATATAAAATGCAGATGATCTTCAAAAAACAATGTAAAAATATTAAATATTTATACATATTTGCGTGCAATAAACACTTACAGTTACCATAAAAACGCAATTCGTTTAAACATTACTCACCCTCTTCATTTCCATTGCATTCGCTTTCTTGCGAATAAACGTCTGACACTTGTAATGTTTACAGTCTCATTAATTAACTTGTTTCTTTAACAGCAAAGCGACAACAGTCTTCATCCAACAATTAACTTTCTAAGTTGAACACAGAATCATATCATCTCCATTCAATCATTAATTGTCAAATTCTTCCTCAAGAGTAACAGAAAAAAACTGTAAAGCATGCGTATAAAAAAATATAAAAATTGAGTTTTAGGATGAGTAGGTGGGGGTAGGAAAAAAGACAACTCGTCCCAGACGCGAGGAATCCTTGGGTGATATAATTAGTTGCGGGTTTGAGGGTCTCATTAAAGTTATGAAGAATGCGCGGAAGCGCTCGCGTGAACATGCGCTACTTTTGTTTGGCTGAAGCAATTGGGACAGTGGGTCTGAGTTGTCTCGGCGCGCGCGGCCGGCGAATACCGAAAAATCATGTACACCGTGCACGGCACGCCGGGCTCGTCCTCCGATAAGTCCAACGCGTCCGACAGTCAGATCATATACAGGAGCCGACGGCGTAGCTCGATACCCGTCAAAGTGTACCAGTTCATCCGCTCCAAGTTTAGCAACGACACCATTCCCGGTGACCAAAACCATTCTTTCGTCACTACCATTTTCTCAACAATTAGAGCTCGCTTGTTTCCCAGTTAAAGTAGAAGCTTGTCTTTGAGTATGGAGCACGCCACCCACTTTTCCTTTTCATTTGTTCATTAACATTTCTATTTTTCGTTTAAACAAAGAGAGAGAAGAAACGATTTACAGGTGACCATTGCTTTTTTCGAGTTTCATTGTTTTGTATTTTTCATTGGCTTTTGATTTGAATAATTGATAACAGATAATAAAGTTTTGGTTGTATCTTTGTAATATTTTAACTGAAATATCGTTGACAGGAAAATTCTTTTTCAGGTATTATTCAAAATTTCGTGAAACTTGTTAATTTTCAATTTACAAAAAAATGATCACTCCGACAATTAAGAATATATAGTCTGGTTTTGAATGTAGGAAAAAGCAGATGAAGAAACTTTAAGAAATATATAAAGTCTATAATCTGGCGATGTATGTTGTACATCTATGCAATAGTTTGTACATTAATCTCGGTTATTGTATTTCTATTCTTATTTTTAACTAAATAATTATAGTAACAATCGACAATATAAATTGTCATGGAAACATGATTTTTTTACCACTAGTTCAGTATATTAATTAAGCTAGTAGTAGCGACGGTGAAAGTAAATTTTAGACGTTTAAAATTAACATTAATAAATAAATCAATATACAAAATAATAATAAATATATATAAAAAAAGTACAATAATTTTTGGGATAAATGAGATAAAAAAATGTTATGTTGAATTAAATCAAAATGAGTAATTATTACAAAAAATCGAATTATATTGGTTTCATTTTGACATATCCCTCTCTTGTTTTTTTAATCGACCATATACCATAAATTATCTTACAAATGAAGATAATATATTAATTTGATTATAAAAAATGTCTCTTTAGAAGTTTTAATAATGATGTCCATCGCTACTTCTACCTTAAATTATTGTACAAGAAACAGTGCTCAGCAAAAAAGAAATAAAAAAAGGCCCTCATGTCTGGACTATATGTAAAAACTGAACGAAAGGTGAGTCAGCTTGCAGTCAGTCAATGTCTTCTATTGGTAGCAGAATAGCTCTTCTTACCTCGCCGTTGTCTTCTTCGACATTATATTCCTGGCAATCTTGAACGACGTAGTAGTTGTATTCATTGCTTTGGTCCAAACCCATATCCATTTCAATGTCCGCCACATTTACTATCATGGAAAATTGTATTTTAATTTTTATTATTAACTTATGCATTCATAATTTTTAGAAAATAATTTCGAAAATCAACAAATTAAGAATCTCATATTTTCAAATTATTTTTCATTAATATATTATCAATGTTTGTATGATGAATGAAGAAATATTTAATTTGCCAATACCTTTCAACGTGTTACTAAACATGAACTGTTCATTTTCATTATTGCAATGATCAATGTCAACTTCTTCTTTTGCGAGATAAAGTAGAGCATTGGATTTAAAGTTGTGTAACCAATTTTCAATTGGCAGACCACTACTTTGAGACTGTAATTTTGTGTTTAATGCCTCTGTTTTCTCTGAAACGATTGGAGTTTTGACACAATAGCTGACCATTACTGAATTGTCCTGTGAAGGGTTTATATTATTTTGAGTGCGCAGGTTTAGCAGGATGTCAAAATTGTGGTAGCTATTTGAATGAGATTTCCAATCAGGCCAGTATGGTTGCAATATATCTGTTAAGATAAAATAAAAGTTTTTGTTAATTGTTTGTTTATTATACAATATTTTTTAACAATATAAATTTTAGATTAATTCCTTATTCATTAAATATCAGCTAAAAAACTATTTTTCCGGAAACGTTCTCCACCATTTCATTTATTTATTATTATTTTTTTTTTTTTAATTTCTGTGTAGTGTAAGTGACTAATTAAAAAAAACTTCTTAAATTCTATGTGACATGTTTTACAATTTATTGATTTATCTTGATTGCGGCATTAAATATAGTCTGATATATATGTATATGTAAGTATAAAATGTTAGACTATTGTGTTGTAGTAATATATTGCACTACTGCATTGTGGTCAAATTTTTTTTCTTTTAGTACTGTTAATATCAAAAACCGCAGACACGTAAAATTAAAAAATTTAAGAAATTCAAACACATTTGAATAAGTCCTTGGCAGCTTTGGCCAAATATGTACGATGTCAAATAAATATTTTATGCCCTAACTTTTGCATACTTTTCTCATTCCTTTCATGCAATTTCGTTAATAATATATGATACTTTAGTTAAATAAACTGAATAAGGGTTTAAAATTTAATCAGAAAAGTTAAATGCTAAAATATCGAGCATTAAAGTTCGTTCCAAATTATAAATGACGTCAATGAAGTAGTGAATTTTTATGTTCAAACATTATTGATTTTAAATGTATTACCTAGAAAGTGACCACCCTATAAAACTATAATTATTAAAACCACCGTACAAAAAATGTATTATAAAAAAAAAAAAAAAGAAATTCAAAAATTACCATCACTTCTCGACTCATTTTCTTGATTCCGCACCTGTGCAGTCAATGAGTCCAGCTCATTTTCAGTTACAATATTTTCCTGCGTGTTTTTATCCAAGATTGTATAAGTAACTCCATCATTATTAGTTGTCTCATACTGAAACTCACAGTTATACTGTGCATTACGTTCAAAACTCATAGAATTATCCTGAATGATTACAGGCTGCTGATCGGGTAACACGAATGTATTGCTTTCCATCCCACTCTGACCATAGTAAGCAGAAAAATTTTGTTCCATAGATTCTTGTGTATAATATGAATTTCCCTGAAGATCCGTGAATACCGGTTCCTGGTTCTCCAATGGATCTTGATTCATAATCGTCATTACATCCATCCTAGTTTGCTGATATTGCATTTGGTTTTCATATCCTAACGAAATTTGTTCATCAGTTTTATTCATAACCATTCCACCATTGGATAAATTGCAGCTCGAAGTTAGCCAATTGCGGCAATTCTCTTGCGCATTGACCATTGATGAGTCTTCTGGTGGAAAATAATTATTAGGCGTGTATCCATTCCAATAATAACTGTCCCAATTATTCATCTCGGCCTCAGATTCTGCGGTCAGAGTGTCTGAATTATTGTCATTCATGAGCTCGTTGGTCATTGAATATCCTGGCCATCTGGGCAAATATGGATCTGGTCGAGCGATGTCCTCGAGACTCACACCTGTCGGCGCCTGAAGCATTTTTTTCAGGAGGGACGATTGACTTATATAGTTGTAATTGGTGGCCATTTGGTCGTCCGGAAAGTAAACTGACTCGGAATGGAGATGATTTTGTGACAAGTCATAGTGTGTGACTTCGCCGCTATTGTTTAAATCATAGGTTGGGTAGACTGGTCGCATAACGTAATTCTGTGTGTCATAGGACATTGAACTTCGGTCTTGAAATGTGTCATCTCTGCTGACTATTTCTTCCTCTGCGCCTATCTGAAAAATTACATTACTTTTTAGTTAATCTTGATAAGAACAATAACTGAGACAATTTTCCATATAAAGTTTTTATTTGGATACTTTTTTGAAATATAGAGATTTCCATTATACAATTTTTTTTCTAATTTTCTTTAATTTATTTATTCTTATGATTTATATAATCGTTTAAATTATTTTTAAGTTTAGCGAACAAATATTTATTTATCTAAGCATAATGAATAAAGAAATACCTTTCCAAAGAAATAATTACAAAATAACCTAAAAATAGTGCTGCAAAATCAAAATCAAAAATTGTAAAAACAAAAATATATTTCAAAGTATCAAAAAAAAAGTAAAGTTAATGCCACAAAAAAAATGTAAAAAAATGTAATGTATCTTAATGTAAAAAGTTTTAAAAATAAATTCTTTTCCACTTTAATCAATACATTTAAAACCTTTATCAATACCCACAAATTCATGGTTTTTTTTTTTTCTTTTTTTGTTTGTAAATGTTAAATTATCATTACTCTGAAAAAATAATTTAGTCCAGCCAATTAAAATTAATTTAGTCAATTCAAGTGACAAGTATAATTTAGTTTAGAAAAGAATAAAAAAAATTAAAAATATATGTATATATATAAGAAAAAAAAACGAAAATGCTAGACACTGAACCTGAAGAAAAGAAAATGGATGAATGAATTAGTCAATCTATTAATTGAATAAACTATTACAAAGTAATTACTCCTCATAAAAATGAATGAAAGGCACTTGATAATTTGAAAAAAATTTGCATCGGTTCACCTTATAATTATGGTGTTCTGCTTAAATCAATGCAGGCATCCTTGCATAATTTCTTTTTCCAACGCTGCCAAAAATACTCACCCAGTGATAAGGCTGTTGGGCAAAGTACGTTCGTTCTTCGGTCATCGTGCCTTCTGCCATCAGGGCGTCCTTAGTTTTTCGACTACGTCGTCGACGCGGCTCCTTTGGCTCTAATTTGATCCGATTTTCACGGGCCGGCCGACCCCTACGGCTCCCACGTGAAAAGTGACCTCTGCCTCGCGCGCGCATTCGTAATTCTTGGTAATTGCCGATTATTATAATACTTTACCGAACATTTTTTGATAATGTCGATGTACACGCCGCCAGGCGTCAATCTAGTAATCGAGTACAGGGGCTCGAATTTTCACCGACTAATCGCAGCCCCTCGGCCCCTTCCCCCCCTAACGGACATTTACATCACCTTTACTTTTAACGTGGTCGACAAATTATACATCCTGCTCGCGAGTGAACATACGAGTAATTTCACGAGTCGATTTTGATTTTCAGTCCCGTTCGTCGAGTTTAATTTTTTCATAAGAAAAAGAAACGTAGGTAAACACCGTTTGTGTTTACGATCGGCGCTGGAGGTCGCGTCAAGGTCGCAGTTGTGCGACAAAGTCATTTTCTAGCGGTCGCTTCGACTTTTTTCAGACGATATTAAAACAATCGTATTTTCTTTTTTTTTTCTTTTTTTTATTCCTTTCGTTTCTTTTTTTCATTTCAGAATACCATTTTGTTTGAAGGGCACTGTAATTAATGCAGATTAAAATTGTTATCACGCTTTCCTCGAGTAAGTCGAATATAATTTTGTGTACGTTGTATCAATACGGAGCATAATGGACTAATCAACTATCTTCATAATATAATAAGTATAGAATAAGGATACTCTCATTTATTTCAGCGCGATGTAAACAAAGAAGAAGCATTAACGAATTCGCCAGGCCTATTAAGTACGCCGGACGACGTTGCATTTTGAAAACAAAAATTCTTTTGACCTCTATCATTTGTGCATGATCTATAACGACGTGTTTTCTTATCACAATAATAAGAATTGGTTTTGAGAGCTATTTAAAGGAATGGAGCTAATCAAAGGTATTTCGTCTTAAATATAATCATGAAATTTTAACGTCTTTAAAAACAGTATTTTAATTTGATGGTTAAATTGCATTGCATGCATGCATTGCATTGTATACAATTTTTCATTTTTTATATTATTATTGAAGTAACTTTGTATATATATTAACACAAAGCATAACGCCGAGTTACTAAAATTCCGTAATAAGTACGAATATTGTCTTATCAATCAATCGGTAGATTGAAATAATATATAAATAATAATAACAACACTAAAATAAAATGTATTATTGAAATATTATTTCGATAATTAATTATTTGTATATAATGTTTAAAATTATAATCTATACAATATTTTTTATTTTAATTATTCAATTATTGTATAGACAATGTAATAGTGATTGAAAAATAATTGTTTTGTTACGGTATTTAAGTAAACGATTCATAGAAATTGAGCAGTCTTAATTGGATATATCTTTAAAACTTATGTAAATTGTTTATAAAAATAATGTGTATGTACAATTTCTGTAAAATGTACACGGACAGAAGGCAAAAATTGTTTCCACAAGTACTTTGCAATATCCTCATTGCAAATGTCCAATGTCATTTTTCATGAAAAATGTATTCAATCTACTTTTGCCAGTTATACATTATATAAAATACAATTATACATAATACAATATATAAGAGATGAAAAATAAAATAACGTAAACAAGTAGAGAAAGTTTAAACAGTGCCTTGGATACATTTTTTATAAACGTCACAAGCATATTGTAAAATTAAAAAATTAATTACGAAATGAATTTCTGTTTGAAGAAGAGCCACAGCTGAACTGGACAGTAATGTGCTGCATCGTCGTATAAAATAATGATAATTGAATCTTATAAGTAGGCTGATTGAAAAGTGTTTTCTAGAAGCAGTTGTCATGTACAATTAGAAGAAATTTTAAGGTATTAAAACTAATAAGTATTTTCAAAATTTTCCTTCAGATAGTTTTATAGTTTTATACAGCTATATTATATAGTATTTGATTTTAATTATAATCACTTTTTAGAGTATAAAAAAAATAAGAATTTATATGATAAGTCATACGAAATTTCATAATACTTTGTAAAATAATAATATAATATAAAATGTCATAAAAGTTTTGGCATAATCTTTCTAACTCATGAAAAAAGCATGAAAAATTCCATTAGAAATTTAATCGTAACTTTCTTAATGATTTCAAATAAAATCTTTTTTAGTAAATTGTTATGCAATGTTTTCAAACATAGTCACTCACTGAATTAGTAAATTTTCATTTTTTTAAAAGAAAAACTTTTAATAAGTGAGTATATATTAACATGAAAGATTATATATTTAACAATGAACTGAAATATAAGACTTTTTTTGGCTTCATAAGTGTTGTAATTTTTTTTTTTTCTTCGCCCATCATTTTTTTTTCTTTTTTTTATTAACTTGGTTTTAATAAGTGGTTCTTTTTATTTCATTATTTATTCAATTGCTTATTTATTTCATAACTGTTGCAGGTATGATCCATTTTCTCAGAACAACCAAATTTCAAGCTTCTCATGTTCGCTTGCACTATTCGCTGCCCGTTAAAGATATAAGAAGAGAGCGAAAATGAAAGAAGGAGGCATAATTATTGAAAGAAAAAGACGCAATTAGCGTGTGAGCGGCCGGTTCTGAGCGATAGCCGGGAACAAAGGGGTTGGCGCGACGATCGGTGGCGAGCGCTTTCGCGTCGTTGAAACGTACGCGTAAATATTGAGCTTGCGCGCAAGCACGGAACCCCGTGGGCTTTGCGTGGTGTCGCGCTCGCTCGGCAGTCAGCCTCGCTCGGTGTGCTTGCTCGTGGCCGGGATGTTGTCGCTGCTCCGCGCTCATTAACAGGTCGTGCACTGAGATGAAATCTTGCTGTTCATAGAAGCCAAACCAGTCGTATTGTAATAACCAGAGGCGCTGATAATTAGGCAACTCTTATTAGATTAAGAGAAGGTATAAATTCTTAACACGCAAACTAACTGATGATTTAAAATGATTGAAGATCTGACAAAAATAATCAAAGTTGCGATTAATGAAACGTAAAATTAAAATCGTAAGATGTAATCTTGAAATATGATATAGTTTTTTTATATAAGTGATTTACTAGAAGATATAGTTTAAATTGTTAGAGTTTTGAGTGATTCAAAATTAAATTTTTTGGATAACTTAAAAGTACAGTAATAATATTTAGATCAAGTGAGTCAAGGATCTATTTTAAATAATAAAATCATTGATTGATACCAATAAAATTTTAATTGACAAACCAAGATGTGATTTTATGAAAAAGAAATCAGTTGCAGCAATCAAAGAATCAATGCTAAAGTTATAATTCTTTCAAATAGGACAAGTTCTGGTTGAAAAAAATAAAACTTTTATCAATTTTATTGTAACTCTTATTAAACTAACTGAAAGGTACCAAAAGGTTTACTTCTCATTATCAAAATTACTTTGGTTCGTATAACTTAAAATCTTGTAAATATATTTGTTAACTAAAAACCAAAAGTAATGATCTGCTTGGACATTTATCATGTAGTGTTTTTATGACAGCAAAATTTTTTCTTCGTGCTCTATCCAATAACGGAAATTGCCAGAGAGGACGAGGACGATCATACTCTGTAGACTTTGTCGCGGCCTCGCGACAAGTCTGTCTAAATCGACGTGGCTACCGAAGTGCCGCGCGCGATGAAGGCTCGTAAAAGTCGCGAGAAAAGTGAGTAAAGACAACATCCAGGCTCACTTCTATCAATCTGTCAACTTTTATCGTTAACCCTTTCAGTCACACTTGTATTAAGTATTAAAAATGAGTCTTTTATTCACAACTTTTACATTACTATATTAGATTACTGCAAAAATTATTTTGCATACAAATTCTCAGTGTGTCCAACGAACTTAAAAATCTTGAAAAACCTTTACCATTTATTCTTATATACTTTCATTTTTTATTATTAATAAGATAATTTTCTAGTTGTTCATTTGTCTTCAAAAAATACTTTTAAAGATATAAATGTACATTAATTTTTTATCAAGTAATTGTAATTGCTCGATTTTTGCATCGCACAACACCACTGTATAATTATTGCTATTTATATTTTCACTGTCATAAATTACAAATCATTTGATTATAATTAACAATCCATTATTTGAACAAATCACGTTTGTTTTGATTTTCTTGAGTCTCAAACAAATAATTTTCTTGCTGGACACCCTGAATTTATTGTTTTTTCATTTTCTTTTCTTTTTATATTAAAACAATTGTTCAGTTAATATACAAGACAGTTACGAAATGTGTTTCATATTTTTAGAAAATATCAATTACAACTTTTTACCATACAAAAAAATGTACAAAGTGAATGAAAGGATTAAACTTCTCCTTTTTTCGCTCCCTTTTTTACACCAGCCGCATGACGCTTTGTCATTGACACCAAACATGGATAATAGAGAAGATGTGTTGTACGAATTTCCGGAATCTTGAATTTTGAGATTTTTGTTGGCGAGAAGGGCCATTTTGAGAAGGGTGAAAAATGAGATGGAAGAAAGTTGTATAAATGTAAAATATTGCCAGTTTGAGTAAGAATAACATCTTTTGATGTTTCGGTTCAGAAGAGTGAGTTGTAATGTACGAAAATCTGAAAATAACTAAATAAAGTGTTAATGAGATGTTGAGCGATGAAATGTTTACTGAAAAATATACTTAATTGATATGTAGTGTGCGAATGTAATTTTAAATAGCAATGATCATTATGTTTTCTTCGCTTGATTTTATTGATAAATAAATAAGCACATATGTTCGGTATGATATATTAATTTTAAAATACATAATTATATGTTACTCTAATTAATATCAATCTACGTATTAATTTTGACTTTTTGTTTTGTTTTTAATAATTTAAAGATTGATCCACCGACACTAAGACATTTGTTATCAAATTTCCAATTTGTCCAAGAAAAGTAAGTTTACGAAGAGCTCAAAATCTAAGATTCCGTTTCCGATGATAAAACGCTGTGGCTTGGCAAATCAGAAAACAATTGTTCACGGAAAAGAAATATAAATTTATCGTTAAATTGATTCACCTTTGTGAAAAGTAATCGGCAAAACGTGCAGCTTTGACTGTAAAAAGCCATGCTGCTTCGATTTCTCGTACTTTTATTTCACAGTAATTTTCACAGCTTTGAATACTGCAATTTTATAATATTGCATTTTGTGCCTTAAGTGTTAGCAAACTTAATTTCAACGTCGAATCAACGAGACAAAAAATATTGTAAACGTTTATTTAACATTGAATAAAATACAAAAATTAAATTAATCTCTAAATCATGTGTACAACTTTTACTCCACGTTATAAATTTTTTGTTTTTAGACAATCGAATGTCCATTCAACGTAAGAATTCACTGAGAAACAATAATTTAAACTCAACAACGATTAAACATCAAGTCAACATCAAATTAAGGTTAAAATAAAGTTTCAACGTAATATCAGTGCAAATTTTCATGACTCTTCATCGAGTATTCGAACGTTGATTCAAAGTTGAATCAACATTGAACGTCTTTGAATCCTTTAAATTAACGTACGAATGATTTACAACTTCTATTTAAAGTTGACAGTCTTTGCTTTGTTTCAAATGAAAGGTTGAATTACATTGTAAAAGAACGACAAAAATTGAACAACGATTAAACGTCGAATCAACGTAAAATCAATTTCAAAATTAAGTTTCAATATAACATCGGTACAAAATTACTGTTGACTTGACATCATTCTATGAGATTCCGAATGTTAAAATTACGTTCACGTCTCTTTATTCGAACGTTGATTGAACGTTGAAACAAGGTTTGCGCGCCCTTAAGGTACGGCACACTTTTGCGCTTGAATCCGGGGATGCGAGCTTCAGTTGTGACAGAAAGTGATGGCCGGAAAATCAGAAGGGCTTTAAGCTGATAAAACAAAGAGCGGTGGGTGTGAGTTTGTGCGAGTGAATTGACGCTGGATGAGAAACGGGGCTCCATTTTTTGCCGACACATGCGAAAACAATCGCTAAACACACTTGTCGCTTGCTTGTGACTGTACTGCCGCTCGAGTTTCCTCTTTTGTCAGAAACAGTATTAGTCGATAATGTATGACGTGCTCTCTCGGAGAAAATGTGTATCTTGAATATGCTCGGAAACAATGACTCCCTGCGCAACGCAGCGGACGGCAGAGTGCAGACAGTTCTGATTTTTAATGTCACAGAGTCCAGGAGAAACAATTTTTTTTATCCTAAGGTTTCGTTTCGTTTTAATTGCACCATTGCTTTTTTGTTACACACTGGTAATTATAACATTTTTGTTGAAGAAATAAAAAAAATATATGATAAAAAATTGTGCGCTTGAAGTTTTGAACGTTTAATAGTAAAGGAAAATAGAACCTAATATAATATTCTATATATAAAAATGAGGGTATTTTTTATTGAATAATTTTGTAAAAATAAGTTTACAAAAGTTTACTTTGTTAGATTATATTATATTAATTTCGTTTACTAATAAACGTTGGTAATTCTGAGTTCATATACAATTAATTAACGTAATTAGTTCTGGAAATTTAATAATGAAAACATGAAATAAAAAGAGCCATGTAAAGTTGAAAGCGGCTTTGAAGATGGGAAAAGTAATGTAATACTACTCTGTATTAAATAATTGTGCAAAATGTAATTTTAATGGATCGATGGTTTCGAAAGCGATCCTGTAACTACAGTTGAAAGTTGATACAAATGTTGCAGTTACTACCACAGCGATATAGTTACCATATCAAAGTGAATTTCTGTACGTGCAACAATTTCAAAGTACTATCGTAAATTGTAAAGTAATTATACAAGTCCAAATGTCTAATTTCGGCATTTCTATCACCGCCTTACGTTTTATTGCCGTATAAAAATTCAGTGCCTCGTAGTCGTAAAACAAGACAATGTGAACATTAAACTTGAAAATCGTCACTATAAAACGCAACTCGACGAGTTTTGACGTAAATCATTTCTTTCCAATAACTTTCATCGTCAAATTGATTCAAGTAATTGATCAGTAAAATGTTACTATAAAAAAGTGAAGGCAACTAATTATTTTTGTTATGATTGTAAAGTAAAGCGGAATGACATTTTCAGACTTTACTTTTTAAAAGAAGTTCTATATTTTTGAAGAAATAGAAAGATTTATTTTGATATATAAATAACATTTGAATTTTGTTCAATGATGATAATCATTAAAGCAAAAAGTAAACCAGTTAATTTTTTGTTTTTAATGAAATTCTCACAGTATTCATAAATACATTAATTTAAAATAGAAACATTTTGTATTTTAGTTAAATTGTTTTACATAAATTCAAATTCAGCAATTTTATAACATTCGTTGTTATAAAATAAATGAAGAAATAAAAAAATAATTCCAATCTCTTTTTCACCTCCTATTTCACGCGATAAAAGATAATTGAAATCGACAATGTCATCAATCGATACTTGTCATCAAGTGAAGGCGCCTGAATTTTTATCGTCGCAATAAACGTTTGTATACAGCGCGATGCCAGTGATACGCATGAATGAGCTGTAAAAAGTGAGCCGTACGTTATGACACTGACAGCGCGAACTGCCGGCTGCGATATCGAAGAGCAATATTTCAGTGGTGCGCGCGTTTTCACGCCAACCGATTTTTACATGCAAGCTTTTTTTTCAGACTAGCGATTCTATCTATTTTTGATCGCCGTCAGTTGTCCGACGTGCCTGGTTCCCACGCGAGGATCACGTCGAACAAAGCCTATTTTCATTAAGCCCAGACATTTGCGATTAATCGACGAAAGCTTCGGACGAAAATACGAATTCCACGCGAAAATATCGTTGCGCAAACTTACGTTTAGATGATTTGCACCAATTTGAATAAATCTGATGACTGAGTATTAAAAAAAATAATAATAAAATAAAATAAAATAAAATAAAATAAAATAGAACTCTTGAAAAAAAAAAAAAAAAAAAAAAAAAAAAATGTTTAGGTATACAATTTAGAAAAAAAAAAAAAAAAAAACAAAAACTAAAAAAAAAACAAACAAAACAAACACGAAACACATAAGAAATATATGCAAATAAAAGAGAATGCCATAACAACACACATAAAAAAGACCTGTGTACCAGCAAGAATGAGATACGTTGTCTATGATGCACAATAGACGCAAGATCGGTGGTGA